>JAKSZP010016334.1:0-56393 GCA_022478985.1 Massospora cicadina | reverse complement strand
GAAATTTTGTAAAAATATACTATAAACACAGGTTAGTTAATGCTTTCAGTATTTTTATATATATCATTATATGAACTCCCTTTCATAGCGTATCATTTTGTTTTCCTTATGTTAACAAGCCAGCACAAATTATAATTAACCTAAATAACTAATAGTTTATTTTATTGTGCTTTTTCTTTTGTTTTAGAGAGACCATATAATTGAAGCACATAATTTAATTCATTTAGTGTAATTGCTTTTTCATCAATTGTTATCTTCAAGTTTCAATTTTTTGATTTGTATTCTATTATTTACTTTTGGCATAATTTATACCATTGGTTACAATTTGCCACCTGCTTTTCTGATATATACATACTTTAGATATTGGCCTTAAAAATTAAATATAAAACATAGTGTTGTGCTATAAATTATGTTCTTATCTCTCTGAAACTTTCCAATATAAGTCTTTTTAGAGAAACCTCAAATTTATGCTCTAAGGAGATTATGAAACTTTTGGTGAGGAAAAGCTCCATATCATACATCAGTCTAGATGGGCCAATTTTAAAGCAAATATACTAAAATCAAATTCTTTTTAGACATACAATGGTTTCTTTTAACATGGTGGTAGATAATTTAACCTTAGTATTAAGTATACTCTAAGATATTAATACAAACTATTAGTTGCAATAACTTGGTAAAAAGGTCAGTGTCAAAAAAAACGTTCTTATGACACTCTATATATTCTTTATCATGACAAGTAGATATATTTTTATGCAGCTTCTAGATCTTGATAGTGTTGTTTTGGCCACTTTTGGGTTCTCAATGGTTTTTGGCCTGCCCCCAAAGGCTAAACAGTTTATCATTCATTTTAGTGTCATTGGGCTTCCTAGTGGGATTATCTGTCACTAGGGAAAATGTGCACTTTGCCAATATTAAACCAGACATGATATTATAAAACTTTTTTCATTGGATTGGATATTTATAGTCCTCAAAGGGCACGCCTTTAGTTAAGACATTTTGCCCTTGAGTGGCAAAACCTTTACTAATCTTCTAGAGGAGCTTTGTCCTTAGTTTACAGAGGGATTGGGTTGTCAGTGTACAAGCCAACTTAAAGAAGACTGACAATGAATGATGGGCGTGTTGGTGCCCATAGAATGGCCCAGAATGCCAAGGGCTCAGCTGACCTAATGACTTGGTTGTGTAAATTCTAGTAGTTATATGAAGAGCAAATCAGTTTGATAGTATACCAAAAGCCTCATAACAATCTAGAAGACTGTGATGGGGCAACCACGGGCTTTACTTGAACATCTTTTATGGGCAGTAGAGGCAGAATGGTAACAGCCTTTCTGATATAGACAGATGATGAATATTATATGAGAACAGAATGAGGTATATGAGATTATATATTTGACAGATTGTGACATATTAGTGGCATATTGGCAGGGTAGTTCAAGATTAATGGTTTTTATGGCATATGCAATGCGTTCTCCGAAAGAGTTGATAATGTACATGTTTGTGTTTCCACTACACCATGGAGAGGCATAGGGTCAGTTAAATTGCAATTCCCACTTCATAAATGTTTGTGTTGATTATTAATGAAGGCATGCATTTCTGGATACTATTAAGTTAACTAAAGGCAAAAGTGGAGGGCGGATACACAGTAGACAACCAGAAACAGATTGGAATTACTTAAAGTGGAGAAAACTTAATAATTAAGCCGGAAACCTTCCTTAAGGAAGGTGGTTGCCTATATAAAGGGTCAAGAGAATCAGGAAGGAGTTTATAAATTTATTTATAACTGAGCCCTTACTGGGAACCCTCATTATTCAGTTTGGTGCTTAGTAATATGAGTTTTGAAAGGCTTTAAAAAAGCTTGGATCACGTCATTATTTTTTAGTAGTGAAAAAACCAGATCAATGATTTACAATAACTCAGTCTGACTTATTGTTCATATTTTGGATACTATAGAGTTTAGAATGGGTTTGGGTGAATACAATTAAATTGTCAGTGATCAGGCATTGCTGAGGTATGCTATATGTCCTTCCAGAGACCCCTAGATTAAACCTTCTCTCTTCACATCCTTACAATCACTTTTATCAAGGTATAAGAGGAAATGGGGGGAAAGAGGGAAGATTTTTGGGGTCAAGGCATATCCCATTGTTCATTAACCATGTGAGATAGGTCTCTGATCTAGAAAAGGGGCTTTACTAAAACATGGACCTTCCTTACTTCTGTAAGGGGATTGATCATTGTCCAACTGGAGGGATGATCATTGGGACTTACATTATCCTTTCCTTTGGTAACATGATTCATTCAGAACCAGGGACATGGGCGAGATATAGTATTTTATGCCTTTTGGGGAGCTTAATGGCTTGAAGTGTGACAATAGTATGAGGGGTGGAGGCGAGGAGCTAAGGGGTGGAATGCGTCTAACGCTTCCACCAATTACTTACAATTTATATAAACTTTTGCGCTTACCCAGCTTTTTTGTAGAGTGGGTAAACTATCCAAGCCGCTAGGTACTGTATGGATTGACTTTATATCTGAAAGGCCATGATTTCCTCTACCCCTGTCCTTTATGGGTCGTCTACCATTATAGGTTCAAGTGACACATGCATGGGGCTCTTGAATGGGGACAACCGGGACAAATGAAACAAGTTGTTATTTCTCTAGTTAGAAGAGAGCTTAATACAGAAGGCCCATTTCTTAAGTCCTTTAACATCTCATAGGTTCCAGAGAATTTGCACGCTAGCTGCTGGGAAGAACTTTCATCTTCAAATGATGCGTGTCCACCATGGTAAGTGATCCTTCTTTTAGCTTATGACCCAGTTGGCGTTTACAGTATGCAAATTTCTTGAATCATTAAGTGCCTTTGACAGGAGTTCCCATACAAGTTTGTAAGTTTTAAGCATATTAATAAAAAGTTCCTCTGCTGAAGGAACAATGGAGATAAGACGGGTGCCAATATGAAATGAGATATTATAAACCAAATTCTCCTCAAAAAGGAAAATCTGGCGGATGCATGGGGTTAATTGTTATATGTAAACTTCACCAGGGATGATTTAAAGTCCATGTGTCATGAATTGTAGAAGAATAGCATAAGATACTGCTCCTGGGTTCGGTTCACTCTCTTGTTTTAACCATCTGATTGGAGATGAGAATTAGACTAACAGGTTTTGATCTGGAAAAGGTCAATAAGGGATCTCCAGTATCTGGAGATGAATTTGGGTCTTCAATCACTCACTATCTTCTTGTGGAGTCCAAAAATGGAGAGCACATTTTTCACATAAAGAGCTGAAATTTCTCAAAAATTGATTAACAAGTTTTAGAGGATATTTAGTGTAAACTTGGTAAACCAATTGACAGCCACCATGATTTCGTCATAGCCCTTGGAGGGCGGCAACTCAACAATAAAATCAATGGATAAAAAGTTCCAGGGTCCCTCTTCCTGTGAAAATGGATGCAAGAGGCCTTTTCCCAGATCTATTAGAATTGGAACGTGAAGATGCTACGCAATGAGAAATTCAAGAAGGAATCTCCTATGGAAGATGCTTTCCAGTCATACATTTTCTTTACCAGTTCCCCGCACATTTTTGGGCAAAGGGTAACTCACAATTGGAAGATCATGATGCTCTCTAATATCCTATTCATGGATGGCAGAAAAGAACCTAAAATCAGTCATAAAGAAGAAAGCCCTATATTTTGAGGGCATAGTGGGTTCACCTATGAGCTTTGTTTTCCAAGTCCTCATAAAATGTGATCCCCTCTAAATAGGTTAGTTGGGCGCGAGAACTTTATCAAGGAAGGGAACAAATGATGACAAGCTGGCAAATTCAATGGAAAGAGGAGCCAGCGTCAAAATTTGGGAGACATAGTCAAAGGTAAGGTCATGGAGATCATCTATAATTAATTTGATGGCAAGGTTTCTACTCAATATGTCTGGAAAGACATCAGACCTCTTTCATGAATGTATACTTAGAGTTAAAGCTGCATAGATTTTTTTATGTTTTGGCTTGGCAGTGAGAAAACTACTGTGGTTTTTTTGGTATATTAGTGACTGGTGATCAGTGCTCATTATAGTATCATGATTGGATCCTTGAAGGAATTACTCCAGTGAAAAAGAAACAATGACACAGCTACCAATTCTTTGTTATAAATGCCCAGCCCTGCTTAGCGGCCAAAATTGGGGGAAGTAAGCAATTAGATGCTCAATCCATCATGCTTTTACCGAAGCATAGTACCCAGGACAACTAAATATACATCACAATCAATAAAAAAGGCATTATACATGTCTGCATGGCTAAATATTGGCACAATAAGGAATAACTCTTTGAAAGAATATGCCAGATATTAAAGTATCAGACATGAGAGAAGAAACTCAGCTATAGGAATCCTGCAAGTGAATTAACCTATAAATGAAAATAATGTTAAATATTCCTTTAATAAACTATTTGGAAGAATAAATAGTAAGCAAGGCTCAACTTGACAATAGGAAATCTCCTTCAGAATAATTTGAGCTCAAAATACCCAGGATAAAATCATGCTTAATTATAATAAATTATAATAAAAATGTCAGGAGATCATTACATTAGGTGGCAAATGAGGCAGTAAATTAAGATGTACCTGAAAAAGAGTAAGAATGAAGAAACTTCTTACTAATAACCTAAATAATGTCAAATCTCATTCAATTTGTTACATTCAACATACATTTTCTCCCTAAAAAAATGCTATAAAGGCAAAGTACAAGCTTGATATATCTCCTAACTAATAGCGTCCCATCCAAACCTTTCCTCCAACAACTTTTTTTAATCCTTTCCCTATTGGGGTTTATATTGTTGTATGTAATATATAAAAACACCTATTATATATAATATAGAGTTAAATTAAAATATTTGTATCTTTTTTGGTACTTAGCTTCAATAAGTCAATTCAGAAATCTTACCATAGGAAAGATACTCTAGCTGAAGGGACCTTAGCATAACTTGGCATTCTCAAAAACAAATAAATACTTTTTTTGAGTCTTAGACTGCTTCAAGCATTGGCTGTTAGGCTTCTTTGGCACAGCTCCATTGAGACACAAAAAATGGGAGCCCTACAAGCTGGTGCTCACTATAGGGGCTCAGCCAACGCTTAATAGTACCTGCATCTAATTGATTTCATCATGAAAGAAGGTGCAAAAGATAGTTTAATTTGCTGGATGCACAACAGAAAAGATAAAAATGATCTAATGGGAAGTCCTCCCATTGTCACACCTGAAGAAACACAATAAATACAATGAAGAATTTAAATATCAACGTCTAACCTGGATTTCCAATGAATTAGGTTTGAGACTTACTTGATGAGTCATAAACACTGGAGAAAGAGCCAGCTGCAAGAGGGCATTTGCTGTGGACAGGATATTTATAAGGTTACTTGAATCCTGTGCTATCACAAAGACATATGGAGCAAATGTAAATTTATTTTAAAATAAAATGCAATTCTTACTCCCAGCACTTTTCCATATTGTGCATTTATTAGGAGTCCATAATGAGGAACTTAATCATTATAATAATACCTAAGGGGCCTTATGATATCCTTTAATCAGGTATAAAATTTAGCATCTCAAAGTATAGGGGACATCAACTGGTTGATTGAAGCAAATTATTATCTATACACGAAATTTCTTAACTAAATGAAAATCATCAATTTAAATGTCATTAAGTATGTGGAGAAATCTATGAAACTTCAACAAAAAAAGATTTTGGAATATGCAATAAGACCTAGAAATTACTTAAATTTTGCAAAGAGCTTAGTTAACAAGACAATGAAGCCCATGATGAAACATAGGACCATGATTCTTCTAGCCAGTATAATGAGGAAGAACAGATTAAGCTCCTCAAATTCCAACTGGAACGTTCCTTAAAACGGATTTATGATCTCAAAGCTCACAAAACCTCAGAGGCTCTGTCAGTATCTTGAAATTATACTGCTTTAGTTTCATGGTTAAATGACATGATGGTAGGTACAGATTGTAAAAATAAAGCGAGATTGAAGAGGCTAAGAGAAACAAGTTATAGAACCTATATGATCTGGGGCACACTTTGAACTAACGTTGGGTAAGGGCAAAATTATGGAAAAGATGGTTCTAAGGGTGCGCGTGATGGACATGAGGGCGTTATAGCCTCAGCCTTGTGGTGCATTAGCTATTTTTTAAATGAATAAGGTACGTTACATTTGTTAGGGGAGTGGGGGCTTTAAACCCATTTAGCTTACCATATTTACAAAGCCAGAAATCTTCAATTGCAGTCAATAACCTGAGTGAGAGCATACTCAAGCTGTATTACTACAAAGGATGGTGGATTATGTTCATTGGTTGGATTGGGTGCAGTGCATTACCTGATGAAAAATGACACCCTTGATTATTTATAATTAAGTGTTTTGTGACTAACCTTCTTTGTTGGTTGACTGGTTTTTAAAAACTATGTTCATTTTTCTTTTTCAGATGGTTCATTGGTCAAACCTATTTGTAGACCTCCTCTAGGGAAGTTTCTAGTGATATAGGTCATTATACTTTGTCTAAGGTAACAATATTCAGGTGCACACCTGGGAAAGCCTGATACCTCCCAATATGGGCGCTCAAGAACCCTGACAACAATTTTCACTTGGTTATGGACTGCACCCAATCCAACCAATGAACATAATCCACCATCCTTTGTAATTATACAAATTTATACACCTTGTCCTTGAGTCACCTGTGCACTGGCACCTTTTGAGGTGCCCTATTTCCTGTGTTACTAGTGACAAATTCCTTAGTTCTGTGGCTGCGCATTCCACACCACCTCTACAGGAATTAGAGTTACAGACACTCTCTGACAATAGTTGATAGACCTTTTTATTAAAAATGCATGCAAATTATCCATATGGAAAGCTCACTGAACATATATTGGGTGTGATGTCCATTTGTCACAGTTTACATGTTGCTCACTACAGTTTTTGTGTTTGGTTTATTGGTAGTGCATCTCAGCACTATTCTCACTACCACCATTTGGGAATTTTCCACTCTTCCTGGTCATACTTGGTGGTCTTGGACCCTTTACGTTCCTGTTGCTGAGATTCATAGACTTACCCCAGAAGTTTATTATGAAATTCAATAGGCGCTTTCTTCCATTTCTACAGATATTCTTTATAAGGATTTGATCATTCTTGTCCACCCTCTCATGGGGTGGATTTTCTATATTGGCTGTCCCCTGATGCAGCTGCATGGGTTTTTTCAGCGCTCCACTCAGCCGCTTTTAAGGAAATCTGTGGAGGGGTTGGAAAACTTCTTAGAGCAGCATCATCTGGATGTGTCATCTTTCAATTTTTTAGCACTAGGTGGTCCCAACCTACAGATGTGTCATCCTTCTAAGCCTTATACTACTTTAATTTTGTGTCAGGCTGGACTTCCTTTAAAGATAATTTAAATGAGTTTTAGACTTGGCCTAGACCATATTGCTGCCAGACATATTTCAAACGTCATTTCTCCATGCCACATTGTATACTCCCATGAGTAATGTTTAGTATGGCAAGCTCCCCGTTCCAACTTGATCATCTGATTGAAGCTCTTTGAGGTGATTTCCCTGCCCCAACTTGAAAAGCCAGGTAATTTAGCTCAAATGTTTTACCTGGGAGGCCTTATAAATATGGCTTACAAAAACTCATGCACACCTCTTAAATAGGATGTGTCTTATCCTTCCATTCCTTTGTTTATGGAGGAACTTATTGCAGGCAGGGATCTAGCCCTGGATCTTTATTAGTATTTCAGTCGATTTAACTGCAATGATATCATCTGCAGTGGACCCTATAAATATGGCATTTGAAATTATGGATTTTCTTTGAATGGGCAGAACTTCCCACTGATTTTCCCTCCATTTTTGGGGAAATTGCAGAATTAGGATGAGTCACTCCCCAAGTTTAAAGTAAATGAATCATTTATATGGTTTCCCCCCTGACACTCTGTTCCAAGAAATTAGATATGCCATCAACATGGGGCCTAATGGTGATGTCCTTGAATAGCGACTAGCATCTGGCTATCAATCATTACGGTATCATTTACACGAAAAACACGTTTAACTGAATTTATTTATATTTTAATGAGCTTATTATAAGATCTTGTGGCTCTAGCGTGAAACCCATTTCTATGTACCATATTACCCCTGAAACCCGCGCTTGCCCCCCATTATGATTTTCAGGACTCAGGAGGTGGAAAATAAATCACTTTTATGATATGAAAAATTTGTATGCAACTGCTGAGGATATGGTATAAATGTGAACTCAGTAGTAAGAGTGGCCAACTATCCCTCTCCATTCTATGATGCATAAACGTGCCCTATAGTATGTTAATGCCTGAAAAAGATTTTCGTGGTGAAGTGTTAGCGTTGTCTGATACAGATAAAAATTATTCAGGATATTTTTGTTAACTTCTACCCTTTCTTCCCCTTCAGGTAAAATCAGCTTTACTATTCTGGTTGATACTGGAGCCTCTGAGAATTTTATTGACCAGGACTTAGCTGAATACCTTGAGCTTAGTTACTTGCCAGGTGGTATAATTTAGGAGGGGCTTCTCAAGGTATTCCCACCCTGAAGGTACTAGAGTTAGTGGATTATCAAGTGGTCAAGTATCTTTTACAGACCATTTCCAAGCAATCAAAAACCTCTTGTACCCCATTATTTTGGCGGTAGAGTGGTGGCGAAAGTTTGACGTCAGGACCAACTTGAAAGAAAATACTTTTTGCTTATCATTTACAAATGGCCGTATATTAAATGTTCCATTGTCTGAGTCTAATTTTCTAGGTGATCTTGCCCACTGGCCTAATATCCACACTCTTGGTCTCACTCCATTGTTGAAACCCTCACTGGAGGTACCTTTACCTTCCTGTTTGTAGGAGCTGAGATCTTCGTTTGATGCAGCTTCAGCCAATGTATTATCTGCTCATTCAAAATTTGATTGCGATTTCAAGCTTATTGTTGATCTGGTGAGTATATCTTCCCAAGTTTACCCTTTGACCATACATGAGGAAGCAGCATTAGATATGTGGGTTAAGTAGAAGTTAGCCAAAGGTGTTATTTTTCAGCGTACCTCCCCAGTATGCTCCCCACTTATCTTTGTAAAGAAAGCCAATGATACTTTATGCCCATGCATAGATTATGGTAACTTAGCAATATTACTATAACAGATCTTCATCCCATCCCTTTAGTTCCAGGATTGCATGCTATGTGGAGAAGGCAAAAGTCTTCTCTAAACTGGATTGCCTAAAAACGTTCAATAAGACCTGGATTAATAAGGGCCAGGAGTGTCTAACCCCATTCTGTACCAGAAAAGGGATTACCAATTTTGGGTTATTTTTTGGGGCTTAATAATGCCCCTGCTTTTTTTAACACCATATTGATGCAGCTTTGGGGGACTTGGTGTGGGTATACGCAGTTACCTACATGGATGATATTCTGGTGTTTCCCCTGATCATAAGTCTCATACAGTACACCTTCAGCAAGCGGGGGAGAGTCTAAAGGCAGCTAACCTTACGCTGAAGATCAGTAAGTGTGATTCTTCTAGTCCCAGGTCACACTTCTGGGCAACGTCATGTTTGACCAAGGACACATGATAACTTTAGACAAGGAGAAGGCAATTCATGAGTGTCCCACACCAACTTTAGTCTTGGAATTGAGGAGTTTTTTGGGACGTGCACGTTCCTCAAGAAGTTCATGCCAAATTTTCCTGAAGTGGCAGCTCCCTTGTATAAGGAAAGTGGGGCAAAAGTGCTCCAGTAACCCCGTTTTGGAGGATACTTTCCAAGCAGTAAAGTGCATTCTGTTTTCCACGTCCATCCTTCGCCATGTAGATCCTATTAAAAGAAGTTCATTGTGTCCACTGATGCCTTCAACTTCGCCATAGCGGCTGCCTTATTACAAGTTGGTGAAGATGGAATAGAGCATCTGGTAGGATATTTTTCTTAGAAAATGTCTCTGCCTGAGTTGAACTACGCCGTTTTATGACAAAGAGTTATTGGCAGTGGTGGAGGAGTTAACTTATTGGCGTCATCACCTGCATGGCTCTTTCCAACCTTTCCAGTATGTATAGATCACCGTGCCTTACTTTATTACCATGCACCTCATGTCTTGGCCCGCGCGGCAAACCTGCTGACATGAGACCCTGGCCCAATTTGCATTTTCTTATAAGTTTACTAAGGGCAATGTGAATGGTTTGTAGGATTCTTTAAGATGAAACCCTGCATTAGCTCCAGATCTGAAGGAGGTAGAGGTGTATAATATACAGTTGATAATTCCACCTAGTAAAAATGTGACTTAATCTCCCTCTTCCTTGGCCCATGGGCTAGCGCTTGCTCCTTTGGAAAATGTGGAGGAATACAGTATGTTCAGGAAGGTAGTCCTTTTTAGCCTTTGTCAGCCAAATATACTATGGTCTTTCTAATAGAAAATTGAATCAGGAGGAAATCATTGGAGGTTATCATGTAAAGGATGAGATGGTGCGGTTTTAGGGTCATCTATGGGTTCCCGCTGGACCACTTCTCCTGGAGATCATCCAAGACCATCATGACAGAATCACAATTGGTTATCCTAGAAAGGTGAAAACTCTGGAGTTAATTTGCCACACTTACAATTGGAAGGGAGACCTGATTGGGTGGGCAGGTATTGTAAGGAGTGCCTGATCTGCAATCAAATGAAACCAAATTGACAACCACTAGCAGGGTTGTTGGTACCAGTTCAGAAGGCTGAAGGGCCTTGTACTTCCTTGTTGGTAGATTTCATTGTGGAATTTCCTGTATCTGATGGATACAATGCCATCATGATAGTGATGGACCAGTTTACGAAGTTCTCCTACTTTATTCCTTGCAGAACCACAGTAACTTCAGCTGAGATGTCTAGGCTCTTCTTCACCCATGTGTTTGCCCTTCACAGGGTTTCCCAGTAAATTATTAGCAATTGTAAACACCAGTTTACTTCTGTCTTTTGGGAAAGAATTTTGTAAGACTCTTCAGATTTTCCCCTGCCGCTCAACTTCCTATAACCCCCAATTAGATGGGTGACTGAACGAGTGAACCAGTGCTTGGAACAGTTTCTGCAGTGTTACACTGCCGCAGATCATTTATATTGGGTTCCTCATCTTCCTATGGCCCAGTTTAGCTACAACAACACCTTGCATACGTCTATTAGTTGTTCCCCATTTTTGCCAACTATGGGTTTAATCCTGCTCTTCAATATGAAACATAATTGTGGATCAGGAGTTGAAGTGGAGATGACTTTGCTAAAACTATTAGAAAGTACACCAGGGGGTCTCTACAAGTTTGGAGGCGGCAATGCAAGTTTATATGGTGAACGCCAATGAAAAAAGACAAGTGGGTCCAGTATACAAAGAATGGGATCTCGTGATGCTTGATGCTCAAAACATCCTATCAAGCAGCCATGAAAAAAGCTGGGACCAAAGAGTATTGGCCTTTACCGCATTGTCAGAAAGGTAGGCCACGCCTCATACCAGTTGGCTCTTCCCTCTTCATTTCAGATTTTTTGGTCTTTTACAAAAGCAAATTGATGCTGTTTGAGAGCCTCCACCAGAGACTCATTATGCTTATATCATGGACGAGGCGCCAGAGTGGGAAGTGTATGAGGATATTAGCCTTTTGCCAAATAAAAAGAAAGCTTGAGTACCTGGTATCCTAGAAGGGATTAATGCAGCAGAAAACAGTTGAGTACCAGCGCACAACTGCGCACATGCCAAGACCTGATTGACATTTTTCACAAGTCTTTTACCAGGCCGTCGGACCTCAGTCAAAGCAAACCTTTGCCATTATGAAGTTGGACCCAGCCCACAAGAACTTTTCACTGGCGTAAGCCCCTAGATTGGGGTGGAGCCCCAAAAGAAAGAGAGGGTAATGTCATGGCTTGAGAATGACATGATAATGGGGACAAATACCAAGGATAAAGCTGCATGTCTGGAGGCCAAAAGGTTGAAGTTGACAGGCTCCTTGACCTCAAACATACCTTGGACCAACGCTGGGTTAAGATGAGGTATGCCCAGGTTGGTTCTGGGGATGTAAGAGAAGTTCAGCCCTGTATTACAGCAGGTGCAGTAAAACAAACCAGCTTTTTGATTAACAATGACGGTTTTAATTTCTTGGTGAACGGGATTTAAACTCCTCTTGGTTTTCGAAATTTCCAGCTTGGGTCAGCCTTACATACAATTGATAACCTGAGTTTGGTCAATCATCAAGTATAGTGCACTGCTCAATGGAAGCGTGTACTTATTGGTGCACCTTATCTTAACACCACTTACATCAATCGATTATACCCCAAAATTTCCTTAAATTTGTTCACTCAAGACCAACCTCTCTCATTGGTTGACTTCTTTCCCATAATAAAGAACCCTTCATTAGTGTACGTTTTTCTTTATGTTATCTTAGGAAAAACTGTGTATGGACTTTTTTTGAGGAGGTCTCATGCAATGTTAGCCATTTAAATTTAACAACCATAACTCCCTCCTTTAATGCACCGTTGGACCGTCCAGGTTCCCTTCAACCTGGGTCACCTATGCACTTTAGCCCAGAGCACCGCTTAAGTATGAACCTCACTTTGAGGTTCACTCCCGCCTGGTTGTTATTATGGTTTTTGATTCGTTTATCTAATGTTAAACACCCTCGCCCTAAGTTATTACAGTTTAAGCACCTTCTGCGGGGCTATACTAAAGTTATTACTGATAACTAGTTCCCTGGCGTTGGGTCTGTGCACTGTGCACCACCACGCTGAGAACAGAAGAGTTATAGACACTCTCCTTACAATACTCAAGGCTTAACATTATTGACTATTGATCATAATGAACTTCTGATCCTCCAGTTACAATTCCGTCTGCCATTAGTCACCGGCTAGGTCCATTGCTGATAAGTACTTTGAGCCTCCTAAGCGTTTCAAGGCATCTTCTAATCTGAAGAGCGGGTGTGAATATTTCTTGGTGACCCTGTTTAACTGGTGGTATTCCATGACCAATAAGTGCGTTAAATCCTTCAATCAAACTAAAAGCCTAAGTACAGCCCACAGGCTCTTGAATGGTCTCAGTAGTCTGGCTTCAGTAAGCTGATTTAGTTTTGCTAATATATATTTATTCTGCTTTGTATTGGAAGTACAGCTTGGACTTTTACAGTCTAGCTAATCCACTGCAAATATGATAAATCTTCCTATTTAAGGCTAAAAATCATTTGGCCCTGTACTGAAAATATCTTCAAGCTCTTCCAATAACTCGTCCAATTGCTTCTTCTGCCTTGTCCATTACATTGGCAAAATATAGTCGCATAAGCTCTTATGATATGTACCGATTCTATAGTGTCCCTGTCAGTGCTACTTTTCTCTAGACTGGTGCTGAGGTCTGAAGGTGGCTCAAGGCTTCAAATTCGCAGAAAAAATTTTGAAAAGGAAGTAAAAAGTTAGTTAAGATATTGAATAACTTATTAAGCTTAAAAGGATTTGATATTTATATGGTGAGTGGGGACATGGTGCCTCAGGGATCATTGGGGCCCCATCCGTTCAAGATCTTTTTTGATCTTCCATAATGGCCACATTGTGGGCATCCTCAATGGATTGTGCCACCCACCTGACCGAATTGGTGAAAACGCCACCCCACATAACTCAGTAATTGGGGAGGGGGTTTCTGAAGCCAATTCTGCTTGAGTAGGTTCAGAAACTGATTTTCTATGGCTCAATCTAGAAACGGGAAATTTAATTCATTTTTTATCTCGAATTCTGACAACGCCCCACTCAAAATCCTGTCAGAGGGGGAAATACAGCTGAAGGAAATGACCATGCACCCAATAAACTACGGTCCCTTGGTTGACGTCAGCAATGGAGTACTTGGACTTCACCCTATTAATTACTTTATAGGGTCCAGACTAAAGAACGTCTAGCTTATTTTGTCAGCTTTAGGTCAATGGTGATAGAAGAGAACAAGGTCACTTGAGTGAAAAATTGGTAAGACGGGTCATCTGAGACTAAATCGAGATGTCTCTCTTCCAGTAGTGGTGACAATGCCTTTGGTGGCTAGGGCTTGAAGCTGGACAATTTTTTTTTCTAAGGTCCTCATGGTTAATTTGGAGTTCTCAGGTGTGGATGTCTCGAGCAATGGATGGATGCTACTTGGTAGCCAAGGGGCCTGCCCATATAGGGCTTTAAATGGGGACATCTTAATGAATCTGTATTAGCTTACTACGTAGACAAGCAAAGCGCTGGGTAGGTAGTGGTTCCAACAATCAGGATTTGAGGCAGCTAATTTTTGTAGAATGGAAATAAGAGTTATGTTAGTGCGTTCTACCACCCCATTAGTGGAGGGGTAGGGGGCAGCAAAACTTTGGGTAGTGCCAAATAGCAAGGTAAGCTCTTATACTACCTGCGAGGTGAAGTTCAATCCATTGTTTAAAAGTAAGGTTTGGGGGCACCCATGCTGGGTGAAAATGTATCAAACGAGGAAGAGGGCTGTGGCTTTGGCAGTAGCAGCTAGGACCAAAATTGCTTCATCCCACTGGTTAAGTGGTCCACGGCTAGGATAATATATTTATGGCCACGCAACTCAGTGGTAAGAGGGCCCACCACATCAATGCTTATTACATTGAAGGGCCCAGTCAGGGCAACAACTGAATGTTGGAATCACAGGTTGGCTCAGACTTGAGATCAGCAAATTATACATGCTTCCAAGACCTCTCTATAGTTTCTACCATTAAGTCCCAGTAGCATCTTGACTTCAGCCATTCATGAGTTTTCTTAATGGCCCCTAGCCCCACAGCGGAATGGCCCTCTAGAATAACATCAGTTCTGGAGGAGGGTAAGAAGTAAGGGAGACAATTCTTATTAATCTTTTTGTAAAGCAGCTCATCCTTAATTTGAGTGTCTTAAGTCAACTTTTGGAGTTCAGCTTGGACCTCAGGGGCTTCCAACTCCCACAGCTCAGGTTGGCCTATTAGATCATACAGCCGGTCCTCCTTGGGGTTCAACACTGCTAGCACCAGCATCCTGGAGAGGCTGTCAGCATTTTGATGGATTGTGCCAGCACGATGGACAGTGGTGAAATCATAGCTCTTCAGTCATAAAGCCCACCTGGCTAACCAGCCATCTGGGTCCTTCATTTGATGGAGCCACTGGAGCAAGGAGTGGTCTGTAATAATAGTAAAGTGAGTACCATAGAGATAAGGGTGGAAATGTTTATTGGCTATCAAAACAGCTAGGCACTCCCTCTCAGTAACGCTGTAGTTCCGTTCAGCTTTACTCAGCGTATTACTAAAATAGGCCACAGGATGATCAACTTAGTTCTCATCATGCTGGGCTAGGATACCCCAACAGCAACATCACTTGCATCCATAAACAGCAAGAAGGGTTGGTTGAAGCGCGGATGGACTAGAATGGGTTTAGTACATAGAGCAGTTCTTAAGGCATTAAAAGCCTGTTCTTGTTCAGGCCGCCACTCGAATGGCACATTTTTCTGCAGGAGGTAGAACAGCAGCTCAGCGAGGTCAGCAAACTGGGGAATTAACTGCCAATAATAGCCTACCATGCCTAGGAATACCTGAATATCCCTTAAGCTTTGGGGCATGTCATCTTTTCTATAGCGTCGACCTTGTCTGGTATAGGCTGGATGACATTCTTGGGAACCTTGTCTCCCAGGAATTCTAGTTCATACTGGAAGAAGGAGCACTTTGAGGGTTTAAGATTTATGGACGCCTTTTGTAGCCAATTAAAGACCTCCCATAAATTTTTATGTGCCCATTAAAGGTTTGTGAAAAAATGGTTATGTCATCTAGGTAGACAAGGACTCATGAAAGCTTCAAGTCCCCAAGGATCCCATCCATGGTACGTTGGAAAGTGTCTGGGGTATTACAAAGGCCCTGGGGCATCCTTTTGAGCTCAAATAGTCCTTCATTGGTTAAGAGCGCATACTTAGCTTGGTCCTCAGGGGCGAGCTCAACCTGTCAATATCTGCTGACAAGGTCCATGGTGGAAAAGTACTGGATCCAGTGAGCAGATGGAGGAAATTGTCAATTTGAGGAGAGGATAACTGTCCTTTTTGGTGATGGAGTTGAGTTGTTGATAGTCCATCACCACCCAATGGCTGCCATCTTTCTTCCAAACCAGAAGAAGAGGAGAGGCCCAAGGGCTGCGCAATGGTACCAGGAGTCCAGCATCAAGTAATTGTTTGAGTTCAATGGTCATCTGGGCCTCTTCAACCTTGCTCTTTTGGTAAGGTCAGAACCAGAAGGGAGGAGCATCCCCAGTTTCTACATAATGTAAGACTCCGTTCATTCTTCCAAAGTCATACGTCAAGGTCAAAAATAGGTCTGAATACTCTTTCGACAACCCTTGAACCTTATGTTGTTGGTCATCTGAGAGGTCTTAACTGATATTAGTATTAATTAGACTAACTGGGGGTGGAGCTTCCAAGCCAAAGTCTCTTGAGTTCTTAAAGCTTTGGACATCAGCAATAGCTTCCACTGGTAGTAGGCGGACATAGGTGGCAGGACTGTTTGGACCTACTATTTTGGGTTTATCAGCTAGGTTGGCCAACAGCACTGATATAGATCCAGCAAAAGCTGGATCTAGGATTTCCGGGAAGGTTAGCACCTCCTTTGGGGATGGGTTGTCTAGGCCTCAGACTTCTAACAGGTACCCTGAGGGGATGTTAACATGGACCCAGGTGTCAGCAATGACCTGGGACTTCGGGGGTATTGTAGTTGCCTTAGGTAGAAAGATTGGCATGTCTTCTTGCCCATCAACATCAGTAGGGGGCAGTCATACTCAGGAACCCCTAATGTGACGTTTGAGCCAATTGATTTGACCTTCACTCTCCAGCAGACAAGCCCAGGCTTTGACCACGGTTTTAGAATTGTGAGGGGCCTCAAAGATAAGCGGGACATGATGCCCAAGTAAGGATAGAAAGCCACCGTCATAATGGAGTACTGTCAAATAATCTTAAAGGAAACGAGTCCCCAAGGAGCAGGTCATAGCTGGGGTTATCTAGAGCGACAGCGGACATGTCTACAGCGAGCTTCCCAAATCATATTTGCAGAGAGGAATAAGCCCCTATGGATCAGGTACACTGGGGGGCCAGCCATGCCATACTTCATATAGTGTGGCATATCAGAGCAATTTTGACATGCTTCATCAACTTGGAGGATATGACATTCACGGGTGAGCCACTGTCAACTATAGCAAGGACTGGTATTTTATGAACTCAAACTGTAACCTGGGTAACCAGACTTCCAAACTGTGGCGGCAGAGTGAGGAACATGGGAGAGTCATCAGAAGAATAGTAAGCAGTAACAATTTCTTTATTATCATCAGATACCAAATCTTCTTCTTTATATGCTGTAGCTCCTGTGTCATTCAAGGACATAAAGGGTCCTTGAGTCTGGGTAGGGATGTCAGAATGAAGAGCCTCGTCCTTTGTGCTGAAAGCCCTTTTTCTGCCTCCTCATCAAGTCATTTCCAGCAGGTCTTGGCACTGTGTATGTAACCGTTACAATAAGTGCATTGGGGTTGAGGATTTTTCTGGGTTTCAACCACATGGACTCTAGGACGATTAAAGGGCCTGTGGAGGTAGCCTTAGAGTGTAAAGTTGATGTAGGGATCTCCTTAAGGGCCTCCTTGATCTCTCAGATGCAGGTAAATCCATTTTTAATTCTGATTATATGCATTTGAATCTTGGGGTAGGATCCCAATGCAGAAATGACAGTGGTAATAGCATCGTCCAGGGTGATACAATTTGTAGTGACCAAGGGTTGTGCTTGGCATAAAAGCAGCAAGCAAACTCTGTGGGGCTTTCTATTTTGTTCAGTTAGATACCATGATGGCTTGTTTTTGGTTGGCCAGGGTTTGATTGCTGCCAAACTCTTGGATTAATCTGTAAGGGCCTGATCCCAAGTTGTGCACTCCTTCAAATGGGGGTTCATGATCTCCCAGGCGGTGCTATCTAGGCAGGAGTGAATATGCTTTATCTTCTGCTGATCAGTGGCCTCCTTCATGGAGCTCTCATATGCGTATAGGAAGGAAGCAATGCTCTCTTAGCTGAGAATGAACCTTTCTTTGAAGCTAGATTTAAAGTTAATTACAAGAGGAGTGAAGAGGGTAATAACACCAGGGATGGGTGCTGGCTCTGAGATCTCAGTTTCTGCATAGTCGTGAGGGCCCTGCTGGTCTAACCAGCATCATAGGCCCTCAAGGTCCTCTTGGATATTATCCCAATTTTGGTTGAGGGATAAAACGGAAGCCTTATTTGCAATTTGCTCCTTTGAAGGTTGAATGTCAGCGCCTTGAAGGTGAAGCTTGCCCTCAAGGGTGATTAAACAGTTTTCAAACCCTTTACAATTTTGCTCCAGCTGAGAGATGTAAGCATCAGTAAGTCTGGCAAAAATGCTTAAGTTGCCCATTTCATCTGACAGGGCGTCAATGGAGACCCTAGGGTCAAGGTGGACTCCATCCGTTTGGAGTTTGCATCCCTGAGCTACATATAGATTTGATTGCATAAAGCAGCCAAGGCTGTCATCACATCCTTCTGCTGGGGGTCCTTAGGGCCAGCAGCGGTAGAAGCTGAGGGACCTGGGGGTCCGGGGGTCCATGAGGACCCTCTTGGCCCCTCATGCCCCTCAGGGCCTTCAGGCCCCTTAGGCCTTTCAGAACCTTCACTCCTAGTTGGGTAGTTGTGAGAGGCCAGCTCTCAATAGTGTTGTTGTAGGGTCTGTACCAGATCCTCAACTTGAAGGAGGCGTTGATTCCAAGTTGTTTTGAGGAGTTGGACGTTTCAACGCAGCTCATCCTCAAGATAACCATAGATCCTGCTATCTAACACCACCACCTGATCTCGGACTTTGTTGATCTGTCATCAATTATCAATTATGGCCTTATGGTTATCATGAATGAAGGAGGAGGCTGCATTATAAAATTGATGAGTTGGGTGTGTAGGGCCTGGGTGAGCCCCAGTTGTCGTGAGACTTCTTGATGGTGCAAACCAACCAGTTGTAGTAAATGATGAATAGCAGGGTGAACAAAGTTGTGAAGGTAGCTTTGGAACCCAATGTGAGTTCTGCTGGCAGCAGCTGGGCTGAGCCATAGAGGTCCTGCATGGTAGAGAGAACAGAGGAGGCGCGGGAATGGCTGGAGTGAACACCCGCAGAGTAGATTCCATTTAGAAGTTGTTGGAAAACCTCGTTAAGGTTCTCATATTGAAGTTGGTACTGACTTACATCGATAGAAGGTAGGGTGAACTGGAAAGCAGCTCAAAATTCTAATATTTCAGGTTGTGCAGCTGGTACTTTATGCCATGAGGTACTAACTTATTGGGTAACGCATATTGATTGACCAGCAGCTTGGTCTTCAGAGCTGATTGTATTTTCCATTGTGATAAACATTTTCACTTGGGACGGCTCAGAGTCCCCTGTAGTGAGCACCACACATGTTGGTGCTACAGTTCTCTAGACTGGCGCTGAGGTCCAAAAGTGGCTCAAATCTGCAAAGTTGAAGAAAAGGTTAAGAAAGTGAAAAGTTAGTTAAGATATTTAATACTTATTAAGCTTAAAAGGATTCAATATTTATAGAGTGAGTAAGGACTCGGTGCCTCAGGGATTGTCAGGACCCCATCCATTCAGGATATTTCCTGATCTTCTAAAATGGCCACCTCATGGGCATCCTCAATGGATTATGCCTCCCACCTGACTGAATTGATGGAAACGCCGCCCTACATAACTCAGAAATTGGGGAGGGGGTTACTGAAGCCAATTCTGCTTGGGTAGGTTCAGAAACTGATTTGGTACAGCTTGATCCAGAAATGAGAATTTAATTTGACTGTTAGCCAAATTTCAACAGTCTCAACTTGATGGTCTCACTTGGGCATTATTTGTCCCTTTTTCCACTATAATTGGTTGCTTTGTGGTGTTTAAAAAATTATAGTCAACTCATTATTGTAACTTGAATCAAAAAATCAAGTAAATCCAGCGGCTTCTGCTCTCTGATCCCATCAGGGCTTAAAACTTCAAGTATAGTATTTAGGGTTTTTTAAACAAAAAATGTCATAATTAAAAGTTCTAAGTGGTAATTCTACATTCTCACTCATGATCAACAATATATATTTCTTCTTCACTGGCCATGATTTTAGTTGCTTTACTTACCTATAATTGAGAGTTTAGTATATATAGTAATTTTATTTGTATGTTACCACTAAACCTTTTCTCTATTTGTAATCTTAACATCTTTTAATTTGATCATAGGTCAATTGGAAGTTGATTATATTGACTGTACTATTGTTAAAGTTAATCTTCACATCAAGCTCAAGGAGAAATTATGTTCCAATTAGAAATTGTAGTGGTCATTATTTATAACAACTGCTGGAACAATTGTAACCACTAATCCAAAATGTGAAGGCAGAATAGACTAGGATCTAAAGGCACAAATAGTATCTAGTTCAGTTAATTTGTATTATCATCTTAATTAGTGCCTGGTTAACTTTAACTTATCTATGTTTTAGGAAATGGTATTGACTGGTGCACTAGTGTCAAGGTCTGCCATAGCTCTAAATCTCTGTATCACAACCTCAACTTTAGGTATGCTCCTTCCAAATAGATTTTCAGTTTATTAGAAAACTGGTGGCTGACCTCTAAGTTTCCTATAACGCTTTTGGCTTCTGCATTGCCAAGTTGGTGGCAATCTCATCTGGTGTCTCAAAGTTTTTATAGGTGCTTAAAAATCAGAGCACCTTCTTCAATAGTGTCTATATTATTTTAGGCTGAAATGCATGTAATATGTAAGTTGTGCTTGCCTCATTTTCATAAATTCCATGTACTTGGAGCCTTGCAGGCACTGCTGTGGTGATAGAAGCTCATAACACATGGTACCTGAAACTGGATTAGTTTCATCCTTAGGGTGTCCTCACCTTCTAAGTGCAGATTCACCCAATTCACCGTCTCAGTATTTTTATATTTTAAGTGCTCTTGTTTTAAGCAGTACTCACTGTACAAAAGCACTAAAAGTGCCTTAGCATATGTCACATGTTACACTTTATTCTCTTTGCTGTTGGCGTTCAACCAGCTTTAGATTCTTCTTACTTAAATTTTCATTCTTAACTTAAGTGGCCGAAAAGCCTTGAAAAATCTTTAATGCAGGTGAAAAGCAAACTTTGATTCTGTATTATATACCCTTTATACATCAAGTAGTTTATATAATCAAATTTACTTATAGTATCGCAGTCTTTAATGCTATGGCCATGCACATCTTGAGGTCTGTATGCATTTCTGATGAGCAAAGCAACAATACACCTGGTTTAGACAAATCCGTTGCTCTGGTTACCCATAACTTTTACCCTTTAAAGTAAAACAAGCTATATAGTCGGTGACTAACTTATCATCCCCCAAATTCATCAACAAGAAGACCTTTTTGATATTTTGGACATCTTTGTCACTGCGAAATTAGACAAGAGCACTTCTTTGACTTAGTTGATGTCAGTCCTGGTCATAAGATGCATTGCTGATCTCTTGGGCCTCACAACTCATACAACCTTAGATGTGACAAGATTTCTGATGGTCACTCATGCCATCCATACTATTCTCATAAATCTTCAAGGATCCTGCAGTAATTATATTGCCAGGAACAAACATTTTCCTAAAGTAAAGCTTTAAATTTAGGTCATTCTCAAATGGTAATGTACATACTGTGTGAAGGTGGTTATCAGTTGATGGCCAAGATTGGTGTCTCTAGGCTGGTTCCTTCTATTAATAACTTATCTCTACATGCAGCTGTTCTCTAAGTGAGATTTTTAACTTTTCAAAGCTTCATTTAGGATTGTTAGTATAATATCATGTTATTCTAAGTGCTCCACATAGTCATTCAGGTGTGTATTCTCATTTCAGTTTATATCAATGAAGGCCAAAAATTTGTTCTTTGAGTTAATTTGTGGTTTAATCAATTCTCTTTGCAGTTGAGGCTCTACCAGCTACCAGAGTAGTGAAGACGTGATCCCACTGGGCTGTATCCTTGACTTTCTTAAGCTATGTTAAAAACTCCACGCATCTTTTTCCAGAGGCCTGAGACTTTCATTGATGGCTCATCCACCATCAGCAGGAACTCAGAGGTCCTTTACTATAGTAAGCTTCCATATCTCAATATCACTCATTTCACTACAATTTGCACTATCTGCACTCATTTCATATGCTAATGTCACCTCTGTAGTGAGAACCAGATTCAGCTTGTCCTTTGTCATTTAACTTAGTAGTTGGTGTGAGATAGTTTACAAATAGCGGATACCTAAAACACAGTTAAGACACCAAAATTGGATTGATGTTGTAAAGGACTTAGTAATTTCTTTAATGAGTAGATTTTCTCTTTCCTGATATTTCAGAGCTTTTCTCTGAGTAAAACTATCATTCAGTCCACTAACAGATTCTCTCTTTGGTAGCTCTGTCAAGAAATTACCAAGGCCTTCATATGTTGGCTTATTAAAAACATAACAGAGACAAGTTGCCACTTCCTTGCAAGCCCAATAATTATAAAGTGTCCTCTTCTTAAATACCTTCTAAAAAAATCCCAGGATTGGTTAGTGGAAATGCTGCTATAAACAGATGTTACTGGATGATGGATATCTCCTTTTAAAACAAGTAAAGAAAACTACAAGAAGAACCCTAGGTGACTATGGAATAGACTTGTTTCCTAAAGTAATTTTAAAGTACACTTATACTTCTAGTGGGAAGCAGAGAATTGTTTGGTTATATTAAATAGTGTATCATCAATATTACATTCATCAGGAATACCATTTATACCAATTTTAACTTTACCCTATTTTATGGAGTCCAATTTCTCAAGCTCACCGTTGCAAGAACTTCAACTTATATCAGATTCTTATTGATCAGGATATTGATTATCTCTTATATAACCTCCTTTTCTAAACTAGGTATGAAGTCCCTGGTGCACACCAAATAATTATCACCTCTTTATATGTTAATTTAGGTTAAGTGGTGAAGCAAAATCTCAGCTCCAGATTTGGTATCCAATTGCTTTATGAAATTGAATGCTAATCCAATCATGTTTTATAGGTCAGGTGATGGTTTAAATGAGAGAACTCATCTCCAGCAAATGATTGAATTCTCTAATCATCAAGATCAGACTTAAATTTTTTCATGTTGGCAGCTATATGATTATTTTATCTATCCTGGGATACAAAAGTGGCTTTATAGTTAATATTGCTGACAATCAGATACTGCAGTTAGCATAAATAAAAAATGCCTTGAAGCCATTAAAACTGATTTGCTTCTAATAATTATAAAAGTGTCCATTTACAGCCCCTAGCAGCTGATAATTTCTCACCTGATTATCTTATAAAACATTGCTGGTGGATGTAAGGTTTTTTTGAGGTGAGAACTTACCATTTGAAAACTTGTGGCTTCATTTATATCAGAGAAATAAACCTAGTATTTTTATGAATTCAGCTCTAAATGACACAAAAAGTGATAGCCATACAACAAAAGAACCCTAAATATGAGTAAAACAAGATATTTTACCAAGTTTAAAAGTTCAGCCAAATGTAAGTCCTGAGGAGCACCCCTGCTTCTCAATAGAGAAAGGCATCCTTTTAGAACTGAGAAGGGGTCCAAAAAGGCTGCTCACCCCCTCACCTACCAGGATGGTCTAACTGTCAAGAGAGTGTCTGTAACTCTCTCGCTCCCAGCAAGGTGATGTGGGATGCAAAACCACATTGCTAGGGAACTAGCCATTAGAAAAAGGGAAAGAAGACACCTCAAATGGTGCCTGTGCAAAAGGTACCTCAGGCAAGGGTGTAGAGCGCAATAATATAGTACCAGGTAAGTGAGGAACATAACGGCTTGAGTGAACCCCAGAGGGGGAGTCCATAATCAAATGTAATTTGGTGTCAGGGGGCTTGGGTGCCTCAATCTGGAGGGAACCTGGGCGGCCCAAGGAGCACCTGGGATTTTGGTAAATTTCAATAAAAGTTGGTGGCCCACATAGTTGGAGACCTCCCCAAAGAGGTCTGCCACCAAGTTAGCCCAAGGAACCATCAGTAAAACGTAAAAAACGGGTATTTTTAGTTAAGAAAGTCAACCAACGAATAATGTTGGTTGAAAAAACATATCTAAAGTGGGTCAGGGAAATTCAGGTTCTGCAGAAGTGCGCCCAAGCCTTGACGCTCCAATAAACAGATGCTTCCGTCCATTTTTGTATAAATACACTGAAAGTGCCTTCACTCAAGTAATTGATTGAAGCTGTATTTTACCTGAACTCAAAATTTCATAACTTGAATGGGATTTGAACCCCTGTTCTCCAATTGAATGAATCAAACCATCTTTGCTTTAAATGTAAATCATTCATTTCAGTGCCTGGGCCGAGATAAGAGGCTGAACGTTTTGCACCCCATTAGTATCAACCTGGGCATGCTTGGCTTGCACCCAGCGTTGATCTAAGGTGTGTTTCAGGTCAGGAAGAGCCTGAAGTTTCAACTTCTGGGCCTCCTGTCGTCCAGCCTTATCTCTAACATCAGTTCCTACTATTATGTCATCCAACCATGACATTACCCTCTCCTCCTTCTTGGGCTCCACCCCCCTCCAGGGGCGTTTGCTAAGGAGAAGTTCTTATGTGCTGGTGGCAACTTCATAGCAGCAACGGCCGGCTTAGGCTGAGATCCTGCAGCCTCAGAGAAATGATTATGAAATTATTTGATCAGGTCTTGGGCATGTACACAATTCCATGCTGGCACCCAACTGTTCTCTGCTGCGTCAAAACCTTTCCATGATACCAGGTACTCAAGGCGTCGCTTAACCTGGTGGGAGGCTACTATTTCCTCCACTTCCCATTCTGGTGCCCCATCCACAAGATAAGCCTCAGGAGTCACAGGAGGAGGGCCCTCAAACAATGTCAACTTGCTTTCATAAAAGATGGAGAAGATCCAAAACGTGGAGGGAAGATCCAACTGGTATGAGGCATGTCCCACCTTTCTAACTATATGGTAAGGACCAATCCTCTTTGGACCCAGCTTTTTTCATGGCTGCTTGATAGGGATGTTTCTAGCATTAAGCATCACAAGATCCCCTTCCTTGTATGATGGACCCACCCAGCGCTTACCATCAGCATTCTCCTTATAAACCAGCATAGCCGCCTCCAAACTTGTGGACACCCCCTGATGGACCTTCTTGAAAGTCTTAGCAAAGTCCAGCACCGCTTCCACTTTGGAACCACAGCTGGGCTCTATGTTAAAAGCAGGGTTAAAGCCATGGTTAGCAAAAAGGGTGAACAACCAATTGATGAATGCAAAGTGTTTTTGTAGCTAAACTGGGCCATGGGAAGGTGAGGAACCCAATCTGAATGGTCTGCGGTGGTGTAACAACGCAGAAATTGTTACAAGCACTGGTTCACTCGTTCAGTAACCCATCTGATTGGGGGTGATAAGCAGTTGAACGGCAGGGGCAAATCTGTAGAGTTTTACACAACTCTTCCTAAAAGATGGAGGTGAACTGGGGTCCCCGGTCACTAACAATTTCTTGGGGAACCCCATGAAGCACAAATACATGGGCGACGAAGAGCCTGGCCATTTCAGCAGCAATTATAGTTGTTCTGCAAGGGGTAAAGTGGCCAAGCTTTGTAAAGCGGTCCACCACCACCATTATTGCATCATACCCATCTGAAACGGGTAACTCCACAATGAAATCCACTGATAGGGAGGTCCAGGGCCCTTCAGCCTTTTGGACTGGTACCAGCAACCCTGCTAAAGGTTGCCAATTGGGTTTCATTTGATTGCAGATCAGGCACTCTTTACAGTACCGCCCTACCTGAACAGGCAAGCCCTTCCAATTGTAAGTGCGTCATATCAACTCCAAGGTCTTTGCTTTCCAAGGATGACCAACAGTAATTCCGTCATGATGGCCTGGATGATCTCCAGGCGCAGTGGTCCAGCAGGAACCCATAGGCGCCCCTGAAACCACACCATCTCATCCTTCATGTGATAACCTCTGGATAAGTCCTCCTGATTAAGGCGCTCTTAGCAAGAACAACAGCATATTCAGCTGATAACGGCTGAGAAAGAACTACCTTACTAAACATACTATATTCTGCTGCATTTTCCAGAGGCATGAGCGCTGGCATATGTACCATGGACTTAGGAAGTTGAGGCAGAATCACACTCGGTGGAATCATCGACTGGGTGTTGTGAATCTCTACCTCCTTTGGATTGGGAGCCAAAGCAGGGTTGCAGCTCAAAGCATCCGCCAAACCATTCTCCTTGCCCTTGGTGAACTCATAGGAAAATGTAAATAGGACAAGGGTCTCATGCCAACAGGTCTGACATGGTGTCAGAACATGTGGAGCATGGTAGTACAACAAGGCTCAGTGGTCTGTGCAAACCTGAAATGGTTGAGAGGAGCCATGTAAGTGGTGGCGCCAATAAATCAGCGCCTCCACCACTGCTAATAACTTCTTGTTATATACGGCGTAATTTAACTCATGCAAAGACATTTTCCTAGAAAAACATCCCACTGGATGCTCAGACCCATCTTCACCCACCTGTAAGAGGGCAACTGCAATGGCAAAGTTGGAAGCATCTGAGGACACAATGAACTCCTTGGCAGGGTCAACATGGCGAAGGATGTATGTGGATAATAAGGTTAACTTCACTGCTTAAAACATCCTCCAAAATGGGGGACCACTGAAGCACCTTGGCACCGCTGGCCTTATATAAGGGAGCTGCCACCTCAGAGAGATTGGGTGTGAACTTCTTGAGGAATGTACACGTCCCCAAAAAGCTCCTCAGTTCCTTGACGGAGGTGGGGGTAGGCCACTCACGAATAGCCTTCTCCTTGTCTGGAGTTATCATATGCCCTGGTCAAAAATGACGTTGCCCAGAAAAGTAACCTGGGACTTGAATAATTTTCAATTACTGATCTTAAGTGTAAGGCGAGCGGCTCTCAATCTCTCCACCACTTGTCAAAGGTGTACTGCATGTGACTCCTGATTGGGGGAAAACACCAGGATGTCATCCATGTAGGTAACTGCGCATACCCCCAACAAGTCTCCCAACGCAGCATCAATGCGGCGTTGAAAGATGGCAGGGGCATTATTAAGCCCAAAGGGCATAACCCAGAACTGGAAAATCCCTTTTCTGGTACAGAATGTGGTTAACCACTCCTGGCCCTTCTTTATCCAGATTTGATTGAATGCATTGAGGCAGTCCAACTTGGAGAAAACTTTTGCCTTTTCCACATAGCGTGCAATCTGGAAATCTAAAGGGATGGGATGGAGGTCGGGTACAGTCACATTATTTAAATTTCCATAACTGACACACAGACGCAAAGTTCCATCAGCCTTCTCCACAAAGAGAAGTGGGGAGCAAACAGGGGAGGTACGCTGAAAGATGGCACCTTTGTTCAACTGCTCCTTCACCCATACATCTAAAACCTCTTCCTCCTGAACAGTCAATGGGTATATGGGGGAAGAAATATGCACCAGATCCACAGTGAGTTTAAATTCACAATCAAACTTGGAATATTCTGGTAGTATACTAGCTGAAGCTGCATCAAAAGAAGATGCCAAATCCTCCAAGCAGGAAGGTAAGGAAAGTCCCACAGTGGGCTTCAGCAAAGGGGCAAGATATGGACTGGGAACATTGGGCCAATGGGGTAATTTGCCTTGGGCGTTATCCTCAGACAAAGAAACAATCAACTGGTGACTGTTTGTCAAAGACAAGGATAAAGTGTTTTCTTTTAAATTAGTTCTAATTCAAACTTCTGCCACCACTCAACACCCAAAAATGATGGGAAACAAGAGGTTTCTGATAGCTTGAAACTGGTCAGACAATAGATAAGAACCTACCTGGAAATTGACTGACTCCATGATGTTCAGTGTGGGGATACCTTGAGATGCCCCACCTCTAACCATACCACCTGGTGAGTAACTCAACTCAAGGTAGTCAGCAAGGTTTTGGTCAATAAAATTATTTGAGGCACCAGTATCCACCAAAATAGTTGTGCTGAACTTTCCATAAGAGGATGTAAGGGTAGCAGTCAACAAGAAATATCCAGAATGGGATTTATTCAACGCAGAAAACGCCATCAACTCACCAGAAAATTCTTCCTCTGGCTTGAACAAGCCATCAGGGTATGTTTTGGAATCATAGAAGGGGGAGGTATAGTGGGCCACTCTTACTACTGAGGTCACATATCCCACCACACCCTCTGCAGGTGCATATATATCTTTATATTTGTGACGAAGTTCCTTTTCAACTTCCTGAGAACCCCTAATCATGGTAGGGGTCAAACGAGGGTTCTCAGGAGTAATCTAATATACCAAAATAGGGTCCTCATCCAGACCATATGAGCAAATAAATGGTTCAGTTTGGGATAAATCGTTCACATTATAAAATGCATTTTCTGGCTCTAATGAACTCACACTCATTCCAAGGGTTCAGTGTGCATCGCTATCCAGGGCCATCACCCCCAAGCCCAGAGCTGATGCCTCAGCATGCACCTCAGAAATGTGTTGGGGTGAAAAAATGATAACAGAATCCTTTTTTTGTTAAATTCAGGTTTGGACCCTACAATGTTCCCAATTTCTGCTGAGATGGGGAGGAAATCAGTGGGAAGCATCTCACGATTTAAGGAAATATCACTAGTTGAGGATGCGATATTTATAGGGATGACAATGGGTGATATCATTGTGGTGGAATCATCTGAAACCTTTGCTTCATTCTCAGGGCTAGACCCTTGTACAGTTCCAAATTTAGAAGAAGTAGAAGGATTAGAAGAATAAGATTCCCTCATTTCCAGAGGCGCGTGTGACTTTTCAGCTTCCATATTTATATGCTTTGATCTAATGATGGCCAAATTACCTGGCGCCTTCCAGGTTGGGGCAGAGAAACTACCCCAAAGGGTTTTGACAAGATGATCAAATTTGGAAGGAGGTGACTGCCAAATTGAGGAGTTTCACATCAATATGTCCAAGGTCAAACAGAGAAATAACTTTTTAACCTCATCAGTTAATGGCAAAGCCTGGGCTTTTTCACAAAATTCACTCAAGTATACTTTTATCAACCGACCCACTTGATGCAGAGAAAATAACTTGAAGAATGAATGGAGGGATGCTTCATCAGGTCAATTTTGCTCCAAGACTTGTTCCAAACCTCCTATTGCTCACCACAAGAGCAGCTGTGTGCAGAGTACCACAAAAACCCAGTCACCCGCCTCAGGAGACAACTGGGACAACAGATCCACTCCTCGCAAAAGCGGATGTGAACTAGACGAATTATTCTTCCCCAATGAGGGTTTTGGCTCAAGGGAAGCTAAGGCCTGATGAATCTTTAAGTAAATCTCGGGAGAAAGGTGGGGAATCATGACATTAGGATTGTGAAAAGTCTGAGACCACCAGGTACAAGCAGGAAGGGTGGACACTTCCCAATTGGTAGTTGCAAGAATAATGCTGAAATGCACCAATACAAAACCAAATGAGAAAACTGTGGTGAGCACCATCATGGCAGTGACAAATGGCCAGCGCACCCAATTTACTAATAATGAAAGTCCCACATGGATAATTCTTATGCACATATAATAAAAAGGTTGGTCAACTAATGTCAAGAGAGTGTCTGTAACTCTCTCGTTCCCAGCAAGGTGATGTGGGATGCAAACCCACATTGCTAGGGAACTAGCCATTAAGCAAAAGGGAAAGAAGACACCTCAAATGGTGCCTGTGCAAAAGGTACCCCAGGTAAGGGTGTAGAGCGCAACATATAGTAACAGGTAAGTGAGGAACATAATGGCTTGAGTGGACCCCAGAGGGGAGTCCATAATCAAGTGTAACTTGGTGTCAGGGGGCTTGGGTGCCTCAGTCTGGAGGGGACCTGGGTGGCCCAAGGGAGCACCTGGGATTTTGGTAAATTGCAATAAAAGGTAGTGGCCCACATAGTTGGAGACCTTCCCAAAGAGGTCTGCCACCAAGTTAGCCCAAGGAACCATCAGTAAAATGTAAAAAATGGGTATTTTAATTTAAGAAAGTCAACCAACGAGTAATGTTGGTTGCAAAAAACATATTTAAAGTGGGTTAAGGAAATTCAGGTTCTGCGGAAGTGTGCCCAAGCCTTGATGCTCTAATAAACAGACGCTTTCAACCATTTTTGTAAAATATACTGAAAGTGCCTTCACTTGAGTAATTGATTGAAGCTATATTTTACCCAAACTCAAATTTTATAACTTGAATGGGATTTGAACCCCTGTTCTCCAATTAACTGAATCAAACCATCTTCATTTGAAATGCAAATTGTTTGTTTCAGTGCCTGGGCTGAGATATGAGGCTGGGCATTTTGCGCCCCATTAGTATCAACCTGGGCATGCTTGGCTTGCATCCAGCATTGATCTAAGGTGTGTTTCAGGTCAGAAAAAGCCTAAAGTTTCACCTTCTGGGCCTCCTTTCACCTGCCTTATCTCTAGCATTAGTTTCTACTATTATGTCATCCAACCATGACACTAACCCATGGTGTTGATGAGAGGTGGGTGACAGCTTACCCCATGAAGTTTGGTCCATTGACCCCTCTTCTCACCACATAGGAGTTGGTGAATAAGATCAAGGGGTGTGTTGAGAGGCGATGATAGCCATAAAGCTATCACCAGCAAGTTAATTGTAGCTCCTCACCTTGTCAGAAGGCTTCTCCCCCTGTTTTGAGTCCCCTTATTGAAAGTAAGTCAATTTTGGACAATGTCAAACCCTTTAAATCAAACTTCATATTTATAAACGCCTCTCCAACTTCTCTCCTTGCTGCCAGTAAAGGCAAGCCTTCCCTCAGCAATTTATGCATGTTAAACCATATGATTAAAAATGGGATTGACCTTACCTTCCCCTGGCCTTGGGCGCCTCTGTCAGCTATCATGCAAATTGTCATCAGCTTGCCAGGTAGAATTGCACTGAAAATCTTGCTAAAAATTTAATACCTTTTTATCCAGTCAGGTTGGATCCAAATCAACCTTGATAGCTATTTAGTACGCCAACCCACCACGCTGCACAGTTGCAAAGGTATTCCTCAGCCATTGATGCACCTTTTTATTTACAACACGTTGAGCTTATAAGGCAGCTGTCCCCAACGGGGACTGCTGTTGCTCCATTTTTATTTTATACCTTCCTTTAACTTTATCAAGTTAAAAACTTCTGAATTTCTCAGCTTTGATCAAATTAAGCAATTAACAATACAAATTTTCAACAATGTGTGCCAAGTTTGGGACTACCTGGCAAAGTTTAGTATTGTCCCTACTCACTTTCAATCAGACTGTGTGGATGTACCAGCAATAATATGGCTGGTGCTCTGAGCGCTGACTCACCATTAGTGGCAGCGCAGCCTCAATTATATCAGCAAGCTTCACAACTAAACATAAGTACTTAAAAACAGCAACTTGACATAAAAACCCGCAAACAAAAACAGTAAGTTTTTCAGTTTTCTAAATTCATCTCTAATCTGATACTTAAAATTAACAGCCATACATTTCAGAGAGAAACCTTTTTAAAGAGATTATGGTTTTTTATTGTAAGTTCCCAAAAACAGCTCAAATTGAATAAAAAGTGATAGTTACCTAAATGAACCCCAAACAACATATGTATGCTTTTTATCTTCCCAAGTTCAGTTTAACTCAAATATCAATAATTGGAATCCACCCAACTGAGAGAACCCCCGATGAGAATAGTAAGTTTTTCTTATATTTTTCCAATTTTGCCAAACCAAGTTACTTAAACGTGATAGCCGCACAACTTAGTGGACCCCAAATGAAATAAAAGTTGCTTTTTAATATTTTCCTAGGCTTTGCCACAACTAAATACTTAGACATGGCTATCATACTACACAAATAAACCTTAAATGCGATTAAATTATATATTTACAAGTTCAGCTTAACTAGAATACTTGAAAGGACATCCAAATGAAAAAGATTCCCAAAAAATCAGTACTTTTAAGTTTAGCTCAACGCAGATATTTATAGGTGACCGCCTCTCAGCAGAGAGAAACCCAAACATAAAAAAAGTAAGTTGAAATAGCTTCTAAGTACTGCTCATCTATACACTAAAAAGTAACAACTTAATATTAGAGAGGAACCCGACCATCTAGTACTAAAAAATATTAGAGAGGAACCCAAAACAACAAAAGATATTTAAAGCTTTCCATGGATCAGCTTAAGTTATTAACTTAAATATGGCAAAGCGTAACTTAGAGAGACCTCAGAAAGATAGAGTAGAACCTTTCCATTGATATTACAAGTTCAGTTCAACTAAAAAACTTAAAGGTGGCAGCTAAGCAATAGAGAGAAACTCAAATGAGTTAAAGATGGGTTATTTTGCAACTTACCTAGTCCAGCTCAACTTAGTAAATAAAATGATAGCCACATATCATAAAAACCAACTGTAAGCAAACTTATAGAATATCTTCCTAAATCCAGCTCAACGCAGTACACAAAAGTGACAGCCACGCATCAGAGAGAAGCTGCAAACATGATTCAGCGAGTTATAAAAATTCAAAGCTCATTGAATCAAACACTTAAGATGACAACCACAAAACAGAGAGAAATCACAAACAAGATATAAGCAAGGTATAATACTGTTGCGAGTTCAACTCAGCTTCAATACAAAAGATGACAGCCTCAAAATATATAAATATAATAATGAACCATAATTTGGTATTTTCCACAACTTGCATAATTCATATATATGATAGCACATCCACAGACCGGAAACCCTTAAACAAGATATAGTTTTTATAGTAAATTTATTGGCTCGACTGATATGCTTAAAAGTGACAGCTACACACCAGAAAGCCCCTAAAGTAGAAACGCAAGTTTTAAAATAAGTTTTGATCTACATTCTTCCACTTGCAGATCAACCCACATTATAAAAATTGCCAGCCAAATAACAGCGAGAGATCCCAAATGAGATAAAGCAAGCTTTTCTTTTATTTCCAAGGTCAACGTTACTTTTATACTTAAGGTGGTAGCAACATAACAAAGAGAAACCTTAAGCTAGATAAAGATAAGTTTTTCTTATTTTTTGCCAAGTTCAGCTCAACTTTAATACCCTAAAAGTGACATTTACACAGCTGAGATAAACTTAGATAATAAAGTACAAGTTTTTCCTGATAGATTATCAAGTTCAGCTACATGATTAAAGATAGTGAAGGGTACACAGCTGAGAGAAAGCCCTAGATGAGATAAAACCAAGTTTGTCTAGCATAATCCATAGTTTAGCCCAACTTTAATACCTTAAAAGTGACATCTAAATAAACAGAGTGAAACCTTATAAGATAAAAGTAAGTTTTACCCGTTACCTTAAGATTGGCTTACGAGCTCCCACCCCTTTTGTAAATCTACCCTTATATCACCCTCTAAAATCTAGGTATCCAACCTTAACCTCCACCCCTTAACCTTAAGCTATTCAAGATATATGGACCACTCAGCCATATATAATTAGCTTTAATATCAGCCTAGAATATAATCATGGTTTTCATACAACCAAAAAAATGTTTTACCAACCCCGTCACCCCTCTGAAAGTAAAAATCCCAACCGCGATTCCCAAATCGGTTATAACCCCCAACACTAATAAGTAACACGGGCTACGATCTTTAAATTCAAATATAGCTAAGCACCCCATGACTTTAAAGTTATGGGGTCGCCTACAGCTATATAATATAAACTGTCGCTTCAAAAAGCTAGGTTGGTATAGGGTTGTTGATCGTATAGGAAACTAGATAATACGTTGGCGGGAAAAAAGGGCTTTGGGGTTAGGTCAGTACGAGGTGCGAAATGTCTGTTGGGCTTCGTTAGGGATTTAATCTAAATCGATCCTTTTTTTCTGATGGCAACTGACGCTCCAGCGGATAGTTAAACCAAAGTGGTTGACTTTTAGCCCAAGATTCCGGTAACTCCGAAGCGGACTCCCAGTTTCGTACTTCAATATCAAGTATAAACCTGTTTGCCTAACCCTTTAAAAGATATTAAGTTAGCTTATAAATTTAGTGGGAGCTTTGATGCGTAAACCTTTGTAAATTGGTTTCAAGGTTTACCTCGGTTAGTTCACCTTCAGACGCTAAAGCATCCCCCATTTAGAAGTTTGGTAAGGTTACTACCCCTTAACTTAACATATCCCGACGCTTACCTTACCTACCGCGTAACTGATACCCATTAGGTAAACCTTGACCCCAACTTCAACAAGTTTCAAGTTAGGGTTACCTAGAACTAGTAGGTAGACCGGCCATCCAGTGAGTTAGGAGGAGATATAATGGGTCAGCGGCAGTCCATCCCCTAACCAAACGAAGGTAGGGGTCGATACCCCAGTTGATACCAACGGCTTCAAGTTCAATAGGGTTATCATGGTAAACCATTATGGGAAACTTAGCTTTAGGCGGGTGGCCTTAAACCAAGGTTCAATCCAAGTTTATACCTTATACGTCGTCTCCATAAGGTTATCCCCGGGTAAAACGATGGTTTAAACGGTTGGATAGTTGGGCATCCGGTCGGGGTGGCGCTTAACTCGACCCCGGAAACAAGCTTGTTTAGTCAGCGGCTGCACTTACCTTTATACAAAACGCGTTTAGGGTCGGTTGACCAGGTTGCGATACCGAGACCCCCCAATAAAAATATCGACTCCCCTACCTACACCCCAACTCCTCACTTTAAAGTCCAACCGGTTAGCTCAACCCGATCCCACCCCTGTCTACCTAGTTTAAGTTTATCGCCCGACACGGCTTATCCCCACCCCCGGCGATTACCGAAACTTACATTACTCATTTACCAACCAAACCTTCACGGCCACCTTAACCACTCCCCAACCCTTATTCAAGCTATGAAAACCCTACCCAACTATCCACCCTGACGCCAAACGTCTTTTTCACACGGAACGTTAAGGTATTAAAATCTACCAATGGAAGGTCCAACTTTATACCACCCAAAGGCGAAGTGAGCCAAACCGCACTCACAAATTTTAAAACTTACCGACCCTCATGGGTTATACCGAGGTGAGGGTTAACTTATTCGGTTACCCTATACAAGCCAAAAGTTGCCCACCGAGCGGTACTTCAGCTACCGGAAGGGGTAACTCAAATCTCTAAACGCCTAACCCCCCTTTATTTAGGGAACTCTGCGGTAGATTTGAGTTGGGGGTGGTTTATCCAAGCCGGAGTCAAGGTCGAACTCAGCAAAAAAAGCTGTAACGTGACGTGAACCCATACCGGGAAAACAAATTAACCGACCGTAGCGGCCAAGTAATACGGGTGGGGGTTAGCTTAAAGCCCCGCTTCACAGATGCGGTTTTGGTGACGGGCGAGTCGAACCGAAGTTTTCCCAAGCGTGCGCGAGATCTAACCCTGGACGGAACCCTGGACGGAACCCTGGACGGTTAACTTATTGGCAGGGATCTGACTAGAAGCATGGGTTTAACCCTATCCAAAAAAATTTAAACCACAGTTTCAAGGCTTAAACGTGACCCCTACGAGATCGGTTACCCCTTCAAAGAGAGCCACCCCTATAAAGGTATGACCTGACGATGCATTTATTGAGCAAAAGATGGTGGTATATACGGCACAGCGGGACGACGGGGCGGAGAGATCAACCAACCGTATCGTAATACCAGGATAGAAAGCTGAAGGTGTACGGGCCATCGAAACGGGCTTATTGAGGCGGTTATGGCATGCGGGGATTTTGGGGGCCTAACTTGGCCCCATATATAAAAGGGTTTTAAGTGCCGAGGGGCGGGCCAGAGGGCTTAAGCGAAGGTCAGGCCGGGGCGAAACTGCAACCCGAGTAGCTTTAGGCTACCGCGGATCCGAAAGGGGTGGCCAACTTTGTCGGACCCAAACCGGGGTAGGTTGGAACATTGGTAGGGTAGGCGATCGAGCCGGGGTAGGCGGGAACGGCATAATAGGAATAGCTCAATTGGGGACCCACCGCAGAGCAACAGGTACTGTAGCAGCATTGGGCCTGATGATAGGGGCCGTGAGTAACCGCCAAGGTGGGGGAGGTTGGGAAATAGTAGAGGGGCTGCTGGTTGGATTTGAAGATGATGAACTGATCTAGCCTTTTGCACCAGGCGTCGAAGAGGTGAGGCCCGAAATTGATGACGTGGGCGGAGATATCAAAGAGCCTCAACTCTAACGAGTTGAGCTGGCGCGGCGCAAAGCTGGTGAGGGCGGCCCAGTGCGCGTTAGGGAGCGGGGCATCATCCACGTATTTGGAGGCGAGGATCAGGCTTGCCAAAAACAGCTGATCTTGGGGCTGCTGGGCCAGCCACTTGGGGTTATCGGCACGAACCCGCTCCAAGTAAGCCAACGCCGGAAGGATGGTGGCGATGGGGGGGCAGCTGGTACGGATAAGCGAGTGGCAGAACTGGTGCAGGGAGCCGGTTGAGTAAGTGTTGCGCTGAGGCATGAAGAGGCGTAATATGTAGTAGGCGAACTCGGCAAAGAAATAGTTCCCCTGGCCGTTTGAGATGACCACCTGAGTAGCCGCCAGCTGGGGCTTCGAAGCCTCTTCAGGTGCCCTCGAAGGTACCTTGTATGAAGGTACCTCGTACGAAGGTACCTTGTATGAAGTTACCTTGTACGTATAGGCGGGTGCATAGCTCGGGTTGGGGTAATTTACGCGGGAACCTTTTGAAGGAGGGTGGGCACCGAGATGCATGTTGGGTAACAAGGTAAACAAGGGTGTCAATTACCTTGGTAAATAAAGTTTGTTTAAAGGCGCTTAAAGAGATGCTTTTTAAATCACACTTGCCAGTATTAATGCGGCCGCCAGCCAAGTTACCTCACTTTCCGGTTACCCTGGGCGCACTTAAGCTGCACATATACCCGTCTGGTGACTCATTCCAAACCTAATTCTAAATCATGACATCATATTATAATTATAGGGTTAAGGTTTGACGTGGTTTCGTACGCCGATGGTGAGGGACATTAATTTGAATCGGTAAGGTAAATGATTGCGGGATCACAGTGATGTCATCTGTGGGCCACTCCTTGATCACCAAACCTTGGATTTTTGTCTCGGCTCTAAAAAAAGGCTAAACCCCATATTGGCCACATTACCTTCGATGGATCACTTTGATGGCTTATTTTAATGCTTGGAACTCTAGATCCCCAGTTTTTGATAAAATGTAAATGTAGGGAGGGTATCACCCACTGAGGATTGATATCCTAATAATGGGATCCCAAGGTTAAATGGTCCAAGGGCTCCCGAATCAGTTTAGTTGAGATATCGAATCATGATGGCAATTCGATAGAATCTAAACCTGATGCTTCCGGTTGGTCGCATACATCAGGTGGGATGGGTAGGCTGATACCAGTAGATCTGAATCCAAGCTTAAACTATTCCCAAGGTAAGAAGGATCCTCAACCGAATCAACTTGAAGCGTTCCTAATTGGTACTAATAGACCAACTCATGTAATTAATTGAAGTCGTTGATTGGAAGGATGAACCCAAGCTGGACTCCGTTGATTGGAAGGATGAACCCAAGCTGGACTCCGTTGATTGGAAGGATGAACCCAAGCTGGACTTGGATTTAAAATTTATATAGGGGAGGTCAGGGGTTATCCCACCAAAATCGCTCACCCACACCCCAACTTGGTTTTATTTTAGCCAGCCGAGGGTTTATTGGGTAAAATACTTTTGAACATTAGCCTACCTCCACCCAACCGTTTGGCCCAATTTCGGGTAAGGGTTATATTATGGAGCTTACGGTTTAGATTGGCTCACGGTACCATCCATAACCGGTAACGAAACCTTGACCCTGCGAATCGAACTTGAACTTCAGTGCCACCGTCATTTTATTGCCGGCAGTTTCATGCCGTCTTCGAAGTGACGTAAAATTTAATTTTTAATTTTGGGGTATAATTTTTTAGGGTTAATACCTTGACCATTTTTAACCATCTCATATATGTAATCATTACCTTGACCATTTTAACTTCATCTCACATATGTAATCATTACCTTGGCCATTTTAACTTCATCTCACATATGTAATCATTACCTTGGCCATTTTAACTTCATCTCACATATGTAATCATTACCTTGGCCATTTTAACTTCGTCTCACATAATCATTAACCTGCCTACCGATTTTTAAACTTGAGTGGTAGTATCTCCAGATCCTTATTTACTAAATCAACCTTTTTGAAGCTCCAAAAATTTTGTTTTGTAAATCTTTCCCAACTAGTTCACCAACTAGTTCAGTTACTCATTTTTAAATCAACCCACCTTCGAATCTCTAACCTTTACCCTTTACCCCTTCAAAGCTGAATCTCTAACCTTTACCCTTTACCCCTTCAAAGCTGAATCTCTAACCTTTACCCTTTACCCCTTCAAAGCTCCATACCCTTCCACCTTTTTCGAACCGCACCAAGTTAACTATGAAGGTAGATTTAGGTTGGGGTAGGGTAGCTAGTAAGTTTTCCTTTGGTTGGCCAACCGCTCTCACCCGGAAACCTTTTGCTTAAAGGTCCACCCGCCCCATCTAAAAACTTCTTTCTCTGGGTGAGAAAGGCATGTAAGGTTAGTAGGCCATCCCTTGCAAGCGCTTCTAGGGGTAAACAGTTTGGTTTATAATTGGTGAAGGGTAGAGCGGCACTCCAGATAACAGCTTGGTACCAGTTAATAGATCTACCCCGCTCCGATAGCTTTATTAAATTCGGCTTTAGCGGCTTAAAATTAACCATGTAAGGGGTCCTCTCTAAATGGTTAGGTTGGCTTAACTTTGGTACCGCTTAGTTTGAAATACCGTACGCTATACGCAAAGGCTTAAACCCTAACTATTAATGAAGAGTTCGCTATACGCAAAGGTTTAAACCCTAACTATTAATGAAGAGTTTACGGGGTACAAGATCCTTAAAGTTTAGCGGGGTAAGGTTGGCCTCTCAAACCTTCTATATGGGCTTTGGCACGAGATCCGCCACTTGGCCTAAATTGGTGGGGTGGGTTAAAAGCTCCCTATCGAGACTTGCCAACTACCTGGGATCCAGCTGTCAGTGCGGCCAGCGATACTTTAAAATTATATGGGATAGTCGTATTACAGTATGAGAGTGTTGGCCTACACTCGGCTAGAGATGCTAAAATTGAGCCAACCCGCTTATTTTTGACTTGGCCGGGGTCTACTTTAAGAGCTTCTAAGCGACCGGTTACCAAGTTGATAGCCGTGGTTCTGGGGGTAGGTTCTGCTAGCATGTTTAACTTCAACCCCAAGCTATTTTTAGGATAGGTTGGTTATGGGGCTTCAAGGCTTATTGTGGGGACCATTGTGGGACCCATCGGCTTTAGATTTTTTAGAGCGGGCCGCTTCGGCTTTAGAAACTTATACCGGGATAAAGTCGAGCCACCCTAGCGAGCCCCTAGCTGCCGTTAAAATTAAATCTAAAGGTTAATAACGTACGAGCTGGGTAGATTATACGAGGTATTGAAGTTTAGAAGGTAAACGATCGGTGGCCCTCTGAGCAAGTTGGGTAACCCTTGGTACCCCCCTTAAGGAAGCGCCATCTCGTCCTGAGATCCCCAGCTTGAAGCTCGGTTCCGTAACGGTTATCTTCCTAGTTTGGTTTCAAGGTCAAGTTCATCCCTTTTAACCTCATAGATCCACCTAGTAACCCACCACCGATAGTTTTAATCCCGTTAAGTTTGATCGTCGGCAGCCATCACAAACCGTTGGTCCCCTTACTTATTTCACTAGTAAGCTCAGTTATCGGGGTTCGGGGGTATCGATGCTTCATAGCATGTACCGTTACCTTAATCTCCCCGTTAACCCTCGGAACCCATACACTTCCACCCCTGGATCAGCTCGGTATCGTTCACCGATCTGGTTTATTTAATATATCGCACCTTCAAGGCTTCGAACCCCTTACGTTATTTAAACGGAACCTTATTGGATCGCTAGGTTATAACCCCATTATAGGACTGCAATCCACCCCCTCAAAAAAGCTTTATAAGTTTATCAATAGTATGCATAACGGTTGGCGGACCTTATTCTCAATCGCTAGATAAGGTTGGACTAGGTAGCATGCTTCATCCCTTAAAGTGGCCCGAGCTTGCCCTACCCCTGCGTAGGGTATAGCCGGGTGCCCCATCGTGCAATCAAGGTGGGGGTGGCGTCTGTCAGATGAGGTACCGGAGGCCTATGGCTATGATAGGATGAGGGCCAAGAGTAAAATGGTGGTCTCACGTCACGTCCATCATAGTCTCAACCTATCTTCCCCAGTACACGGTGTTCAGATGCTTCCGATGAAGTTTACCGATAGATTGGTACCAGTCAGGTGAGGTACTGGAACCCCAACCCCACGTTTAGTAACCGCTCAGGGTAGGAACTATAGCCTTAACGCTGAGTGCGATTATGTAGGGGATATCCAACTTGGGGTTGACCAATTAAGGAACCTTGGTTGGAACGATGTATCAGTTTTATCGAACGGGTAAGGTATAGAGGCAGCCGAGTGTAGGGTTGACACCATCTCAACTTAACGTATAGCATGTTGGAAGGGATGTAGCCGATATAAACTGAACCGGGTATAAGTTATAGAAATCTAAATAAAAGATGGAAGCAACTATAACCTCGTGGGCTTTATCGGGGATGGTTTGCTGTTCATAAGTAAGCAGGGGAGGGTGAGTTGGCCTTCTACCCCTCACTTAATCACTACCGGAGCCACCCATTCCAACCATTAACCAACTTTGGGCTTGCCTAGCTACAAGTCCAACCCCTAAACTGGTTAGGGTAGTGGTCTGATGATAAATCTAATGAGGTGGTTTAACCCAGTAGGGGTTGGTATCTGGGGTGGGAGGGGGACCCGTTGAAAGCTTGCCCGGATTGGAACAGGCGTCGGAAATGTTATAGGCTATATAATATAATTTTAGCTAGGGTAAGTGATCGGATCGAGATTATATGGCCCGTCAGCGATTTAGGAAATCGATCCCGCGGCTTGGAAACCTGGGGAGTTGGGATCGTGCAACCTCGGCAAGCCTAGATTTAAAACTGAAGGTGGCAGTTGTAAAGCTAAGCATTAGAGTTCACTAAAGCATCTCCCCAAAATGCTGATTCAATTGCTTTCATCATGGGTGGGCCGTGCAATTTCACACAATATTCGGTTTGATGACCCCTTATTGGGGGCCTCTTGGGTTAAGTCGAAATGGGATTTTGTGCCAATCAGGTCACGATCAAACAAATTTCTAATCGGTGGCTGGAATTGCATGGGCGCCACGCTTCAGTAGTTCAGAGGATCAGCAGTGTAGCCTTTTCAAGGCATATCAGAAGGGGTGCTACCTTGGAGCTATTTCCTTGCAGCTTAAGGAATTTAACCACAGAGGTGGAGCTGAGCATATAGCAGGAAACTTCAGATGTGGAGATGAGCTTCAGAAACCTTGCCTATGAGCCATTGGTTAGGTGGTGGTGCAAGCAGAGGAGTCAAGGTGATGATGCCGCTAGCATTAATAGTAACCTTACTTAAAGCAACAGATTTGGCAGGAGGACTGGTCTTGTAGTTTGGCACAGGTTTCATCTAATAAAAACCTTTCACCTTGTATACTTTTAGCTCTATTACATCCAATAACTTTACTATATTGATCTGGGGGATCATAGGGTGGGTAGCCAAAGTATAAGTAATGACAGAGTAAAGCATCCACCTTAAATTCCAGGGTTTATATTGAAAGTGCCCTCCAATGGTCAATGGTCTCCTTACATTAGACAACTGCAACTCCAATTTTATACCTAGGCAAAGCACCAGCCACCATAAGAAGTAAATTATCAAAGGTATCCCTATTGGTACAAGATTTGGTTCTCAGTTTTGGGTAAAGCATAGATATCAAATTATATTTTACCATCAGTCATATAGGAAAATATTCCTATCACCCTCAGTTGACAGATCTATAATTGATAAGAAGATTGTTGCGGCCATCATTTCTAAGCTGTAGTGATTTACTCCATGCAGTTTCAGCAGGTAGGCCTGTTATGAGCGGATAAAATTTCAATAGGTCTATAGGGGATGGTCTTTGCTTTGGTATTATAACGTTAGAGCCATTAAGGACTGAGTTTGTATAAAGATCTTATCTTTTGATTATCTTTAAAAGGAACATTAGCATAGAAATTTACTGTTTCAAGAGTGTCTGTAACTCTCTTGTTCCTGGAGAGGTGGTGGGGTATTCCCCACCACTCCACTAGGGGATAACCTGCTAACAACACAAGGTAGAGGGTCCCACAGTGGGGCCCATACCAGAAGGTCATAAGGTGAGAGTGTGAATTATTATATAAACGATGAGATAACCTAGAAAGGCTAGGACTTGGTTGGATCCCAGAAGAAGTCCATTTCCAAGTGCAGTTCAGAATCCAGGTTCTTTAAACCTCCATCTGTAGAGGTTTAGGCTTCCCCAGAGGGAAAGAAGAAATGGGTTATAATTTGTTAAGATAAGATCATTAATATCTATTTGAGATCTCCTTGAGAAGGTCCGTGCACAAAACAGCCCAAGATACCATTTTGTTAAAATGGAAACTGATGGGGCTTTTAAATAAAATTTGCCTAACAGAGAGGTTGATCTTGCTTAATCATTAATAAACAATTGGGGAGGATAATCCTTCATTAAATGAGTCACTGCACCCAATCAAACCAATAGATGCAGTTTTTCATCACACATCATAGTATGGCTTGGATAAGCCCACACTTAAGTGATTGGCTGTAGCTAATTTTTCCCAATTTGGTAACATTTTAAATTATTTGAGTCTCAAAGCCCTTTTTTAAACTAAACAAAGTTTTATTCTAATTTTTAAAAGATGACATTTTTAATGCCATGGATATAACGCTTACCAAACCTCACACACCCCCAGAAATGACTCAGCCATAAATTGCCTTTACCCAGCGTTGGTCCAGGGTAAGCTTCAGGTCAGGCAGGCCTGCTAACTAAGTCCACTTGGCCTCATCACACCCAATCTTATCTTCACAATCTGTCCCCTCAATGATGCCATTCAACCATGATTTTACTCAGCGGGAGAAATTAGGGGGGAACTTTGCATAGACACACTTTACAATCCAAGATGTGTTGCTAGGGGGTTTAAAGTGATAACTAGCTGGTATGGACTTTATGGTAGACCTAAAGCTAAAACAGCTAAAGGGTGGTAAGATACTTTTCAAGTTTAACAATTGAGGATAATCACTATCTATTTCAAAGCAGGGTTAGAAGGCTAAACCATGCACAACTACAATTGGGGTGCAATGCCAGCTGCAGAGCTTTACTTTAAATAGGAGTATATTATTTTTTCCTTGATTATATATTTCAAAAACTCCAATTTAACTAGGCTTTTGATTTAACCAATCAAGATCTTAAAACTATCTGGAACATTTTTTCAACCACCTTAGTCTATGGTGGCCAGAAACTTCTGATAGCATTTTCAAGAACCATTGTTAGTGGCTCTCTGCTAAATTCAACTGATTAAGGGTGACCAACATTGCAACTTTAATCTCCCTAGACAGCTAAAATCCCTAACAAGGACCTGGCAAATCTATCTGACCCACTTTAGGATCCCCTACCATAGTATAGGGTTATAGTACCCATCAATGAACAAATTTAATGCTGTCACCAGAAATGAAACTAATCCAGTGGCCCTCAATCCAGAAGTGAGGTAAATATAATGATATAAGGAAAATAAAGTATCCCATCCAGCGCCTGGTTTTTATACCCCTATATAATCTATATTTTTTAATCATTGAGTTGTTTCAATCCTACCATCATCATCCTGAAAATCACTTGATTTGGTTTCTTATAAACTTAAAGTGGCAGCGCATAATTCCAGCATTGAATATGGGTAGAACTTTTACAATTCTTCTAAGTGCTCTTCTAAGTGCTCATTAGCTATCTTCACTATCCCCCAGTTTCTTAATTGGTGAAAAGGCCTTCCCAAGGATATCTGAAACCTCTGATTTGCACCTTGGAGACTTAATATTTTTTGTTTAAAGATCTAAAGCTTAAGAATCTAATGCGCACTACAGGAGCCTCCAAGTTGCCACTGTTAAAGAGCTAATTGAACCATGAATAATAATTCTGGATGGTAACCTAAAAACTCTATTGTAGTGGGTAGTGTAAGAGAATAAAATTATATCTATCATCAGGTGGTGGCTCCATAATCATGTAACCTTTTTGGGCCAACACCATTTAGATGTAGTTCAAATACTTGAGGTGTAAGTCCAACAGGACTCAAAACAACATGGTGAATAAACTAGGACATATCCTACTTAAGGAGGTTCAGTAATTCATTGTTGGTTTATAAGTATCAATACAATGGACTTAAACTGCTTGGGGCTGGTTCAAAGGTCCCAAGGGAACTTTGCAGATATCCTTAAAATAAATATAAACGTTAAGAGGTTAAGTTCATTAGTTAAATAAGTGGTACTATTTATAGTAGAAGGAAAATTATAGAGATATGTTAATGTGATAAGCGCATACCCGGTTGAATCTGAGAATATTAAGTATTCACCTTCCCAGCCTTTCATATGGATTAAAAGGTTGAAATGAGAAGCAAGGGCGCTGGTCCTGTAGATTGGTGGGTCACTAGGGAAACAATCAACACTAACTAGTTCATCATTTGATAGTTTCCTCAGTTATTAGTAATTCAAATATGACAGTATTCTCAACCTCTATAAAATAGGGTTGGTGGTGCAACCCAAATAGATAAAGTATTAATGGAAATTTTGGGAGCTCAGTGTCAAAGTAATTATAATAAATTACGGTTAAGGCTTTAACCATATTAGGCCAAATCCTAAAGACCTAAAGTTTGTGGCCATATTTTAATAATGGGGAGCTCAGATATCCCATCTGCCCAAAATTTAATTATTCTCTAAACAGAGTTTTACTAATCCCATAAGGCAAAGATGTAAGTGCTATAGTCTAAAATTATAGATGAAAGAGCAGACAATAGTTTTCCTGATAGACTGAGGTGTAAAGAAGTCCCTGTTTTTGGTACAGCCTCTTGTTTCATGGAGGACCTCAAGGGTTTGATAATGGATGGGGCCTCATTGGAACCAAACCTGGTCAGTTATGAGCTACATTGACTTGCCTCTTATTTTCAGCGAGAATAGCTAATTAGGGCACTTATAAGAATCTCATCCAAGTCTAAACTTACAATTTGTAGTCCATGGGTTGGTGGCCAACACAAACACTCTCTTATATCAAATAAAACGATTAGATTAACAGATATGGGGCCTTAATGGTCACAAAAGGTTTGGGGACTTCACTTTTTTATTAGTGGATAAAAAGTTAGAAGTAAGAAGGGGGAGCAAAGGATCAAAACAAACTCTTTTGAAACAAAGCGGTTGACTTTATAGTGTTAAAAGTAGTAAAATTCCTAAGCCAACTCAGAATGAGGGAAGTTTATGTTATCAGATCAAAGTTTACATGGTTAATAGCTTAATTATCAGATAAAAAAAATTTAAACTTACCAAAACTGTTGGAGCAAAAACATGGTGAATTTTCAGATATATTTTCATACTATCAGCCAAATTTAACTTCTAATGGAAAACCATACAATGTAATGATTTGTTATATGATCCCTTCTAAATGAGAGCCTTAAGGGCCTTGGATAGCCAATTTCAAGAGAGTATCTGTAACTATCTTTTTCCCTGAGAGGTGGTGTAGCATGAATAGCCAAATGACCAGGTAACAAGCTGCTAACAGAAGAGGAAAGAGGGCACCACAAAAGGTGCTGGTACACAGAAGACTTAAGGAGAGAGTGTACAAATTTGTGTAAATCACTAAATATACTAAAGATGCAAGGACTTGGTTGAACTCTAGGGGAAAGTCCATAACCAAATGCAGATCAGTATCAAGGTACTTTGGAGCTTTAATTTGGAAGAGCCCTGGCTTTCTCAAGGGAAAACTGCATTCATAGCTAGTTTAGACAAAGTAAAATGACCTATATTGTTAGAGACCTCCTCCAGGAGGTCTGCAAAGAGGTCAGACCAAGGGAACATCTGATTTGTTAATATAAATGTAGTTTTATTGAAACCAAGTCAACGGACAAAGAATGTTGGTCTCAAAACACTACACTTCAAGAATTGGGGTATCATTTTCCATCAGATGAGGCATTGCACCCAATCTAACCAACAAATAAAAGTACCATCCTTTGTTGTACTATAGATTAAGCAATCTACCACTTGAGTGATTGAAAACAATTGGATATTAACATATTTTTAAATATGATGAACTGAATGGGACTTTAAGCCCCATTTTCCAAAAAGATGTAGCATCCCTTCATAATTTAAAAATAACTGGTGTTATTTAGAACCAAGGATATAGCACTCACACAATAATCACATGCAACCTCAGAATTAACTTGGGCATGCTTTTCCCTTATCTAGCGTTGGTCCAGGGTGAGATTCAAGTCATTTTTATTAGCTTGATCCCCTTGGCCTTTTCCCACTCAGCCTTATTGGTACAATCCATCCCCACAATTATGTCATTTACCATGTTATTACCCTACCATTCTTTTAAGATGCCACTCTCCTCCAGGGGCATCATCCAGGGAAAAGTTCTTTTGGGTGGGGGCCAGCTTTATGGCGGAGACAACTGGCTTAGCCTTAAGACTTCTGCATCTAGAAAACGCTTGGAATGCCTAAATGAGGTCTTGGAAATGGGTGCATTCATGTGCTGAGACACAGATATTCTATGAAGCGTCAAACCCTTTCCATGACGCCAGGTACTCCAGTCTTCTCCTTATATTATGGGAGGTTACAACATCCTCTACTTCCCACTTAAGAGTCCCATTCATTAAGTATACCTTTGGAGTCTTAGGTGAGGACCCTCAAACAAGGTCAGCTCTATTTCATGAAACACCTTAAAGATCTGAAATGATGAGGAAGAAAAACTGGTATGAGGCATGACCCATCTTTCTGACAATGCAGTAAGGTTTTATACTCTTTGGCTTCAGTCTCTTGCATGGCTGCTTGATTGGGATATTTATGGCATCCAGCATCACGAAATCTCCTTACTTGTATGCAGGCCCCACTCATCTCTTACCATCATTATTATCCTTATAAACCTTCATGGAGGCATCCAAATTTGTGTTGATCCCTTGGTGTACTTTCTTGATGGTTTGGCAAAGTTGACCACTGCTTTCACCTTGGAACCACCACTGGGTTCCATATTTAATGAGGGTTAAGCCCATAGTTGTTGAATAAGGGAGAACATCCAATGGAAGCATTCTGGGTGTTGTTATAACTAAATTGAGTCAGTGGAGGATAGGAAGCCCAGTCAGAATAGTTGACTGCAGCGTTACACCGCTAGAAACTGTTCTAGGCACTGGTCATTCGCTCTGTCTGCCAATATGGTTGGGGGTGGTAGGCAGTAGATTGGCATGGATGAATCAGAAGAGCTTTGCAAAACTCTTCTAAAAATACAGATGTGAACTGGGGTCCAAAGTCAATAATAATCTCTCAGGGCACCCCTTGGAGAGCAAACTCATGAGAAACAAATAATTTAGCCATCTGCGCCACAGTTACTGTGGTGTGATTTGAAATAAGATGGGCGAACTTTGTAAGCCATTTCACCACCACCATGATATCATCATACCCCTCTGACATATGTAGGTCCACAATAAAATCAACTAAGAAGGAAATACAAGGCCCCTCTGCCATTTGGACTGGTACCAAAAACACCATGGGAGGCTAAAGATTTGGTTTCATCCTATTGCAGACTAGGCACTCCTTAGAATATTGTGCAACCTGTGAGCCCAATCCCTTCCATTATAGGTAAAGTGAATCAGTTCCAAGGTCTCCTTCCTGGGGTGCACTACCAAAATCCCATCATGGTGTTCCTTGATTACTTCCAGGAGGAGTGGTCCAGCGGGAACCCATAAGCATCCGTGGAACCTTACCATATCATCCTTTATATGGTACCCCTTGGTTATATCCTCCTGATTTAACTTGTTCTTGACGAGAAACATAGTATATTCTTCTGAAAAGGGCTGAGAAAGGATGAACTTTATAAAAATACTATACTTCTCCAGGTTCTCCAGTGAAGCAAGAATTGTCATTATGCCACGGTGGAGGATCACTAGGATACCACTTTACCTAGAGAAATTACAAGTGTGTATTGTGCAACTTCACCTCCTTGGGATCAGGAGCTAAAGCAGGGGGTTTACTCAGAGAATTAGCCAAACCGTTCTCCTTCCCTTCATAAACTCATAAGAGAACAAAAATTGGGCCAGGGTCTCATGCCAGTGGGTTTGCCATGAGGTTAGGACATGAGGGGCGCAGTAGTATAATAGGGCACAGTGATCTATAAAAACTCAGAATGGCCTGGAAGAACCATGTAAATGATGAAGATAATAGGTCAGTGCCTCTACCACCGCTAATATTGTTTTTCATAAACAGCTTAATTCAAATCATAGTGTATTTTCCTAGACAAATATTCCACAGGATGCTCAACTCCATATTTGCCACTTATAACAGAGCAGAAGCTATTTCAAAGTTTAAACATTACTAGCCACTATAAACTCTTCTTTAGGGTCCACGTGGTGAAGAATAGACATGGAAGGAAGGGTGCACTTTACCACTTGGAAAACATCCTTTAGTGAAGAGGACCACTTAAGAACTTTGGCCCCACTAGCTTTATATAAAGGCGCTGCTACCTCAGAAAGAATCGGCAAGAACTTTTTAAGAAAAAAAGTCCCTAAAAAGCTCCTCAATCTATAAACAAAGGTTGGTGTTGGAAAATCATAAATTTCTTCCCTTGTTTGGAGTGATAATGTGGCCTTTATCAAAAACAATATTGCCCAAGAAGGTAACCTGGGACTTGAAAACTCACACTTACTGACTCTCAGCGTCAGATTTTATGCCCTCAAATGCTCCACCACTTGACGCAGGTAAAACTCATGGGATGCTTGATCAGGGGAGAACACCATAATGTCACCCATATAGGCCACAGCGCATATGCCCACCAATTCTCTCATGGCTACAAATATAAGATCTTGGAAAATTGTAGGTGCATTCTTAAGCCTAAAAGCATGACCCAGAATTTGACAATCCCTTTTCTGGTATAAAATGCGGTGAGCCATTACTGCCCCTTTTTAATATTAATCAGATAAAAAACGGTCAAGCAATCAAATTTGAAAGTTATTGGCCATCTCCACAAAGCAAGCAATTTGCAACTCTACCAGGATTGGATGCAGATCTGGTACTTTGACATTATTCATGTTCCCATAGTCCAAGTATGGGCATAGAGTACCATCTGCTTTTTCCATAAGGAGAAGTGGGTGCATACTAGAGAGGTATGCTAAAATACAGCTCCCTTTGCTAACTTCTGTAACTCACACATCTAAGGCTGCCTACTCCCATAAAGTTAGAGTACATCAAAGATAAAATGTGAACCAGGTCAATAATGAGTTTTAAATAATAATCAAATTTTAAAATGACCTGGTAAGACACTGGCAGAAGCCACATCAAACATAAATTCCAACCCTTCCAACCAGGAAAGTAAGAGCACCTCCAAAGTGGGCTTTAGCAGAGATGTAAGACTGAGCTTATGTGCCTTTAGCCATTGGGGCAAATTTACCTGAGTGTTGACTTCAGACAAGGGGACTACTAACTCCTTCTTACTCTTCAGAGAAAACGTCAAAGTTTTGGCTTTGTGGTTCTGACATCAAATCTCCGCCACCAGTACACACCCAAAATAATTGGGTAAAATATATTTTTTACTGCCAGGAAGTGGTTAAAAAATGGTATTTGTCACCTTGATAATCTACCAACCCATGAACTTTCAGTGTGGGAATACCATGAGAAGCCCCTTCTCTAACCATACACCAGATAAGTAGTTCAATTCAAGGTAGTCAGCTAAGTAATAGTCAAAAAAATCTCAGAGGCTCCAGTATCCACCAAAATAGTTGTTCTGAATTCCCCAAAGGGAAAGAAGGAGTAGAAAAAAGCAAAAATTAACCAGAATAGTCTTTATTCATCACATTTAAACCAACAATTCTCCAAAAATTTTCGTCAGACATAATCATGACACCAAGATAAGTTTTTGAATCAAAAAAGGAGAGTAATAATTGTCCACCCTTACTACTGAGAACACATACCCCACAACATACTTAGCAGTAGCATACTTATTTGCATATTGTAAAATCAACTACTTATTCTAATGAGTTCTGCAAATCATAGTGGGGGTCAAGCTTGGGTTCACAGAGGAGATATTTTACACAGAAATTGGCTCTAAGATGGACCTGCAAGAGCTTATAATTGGCTCATTCAAATTTATATGTTTTCCATTAAAAACATGTTTTTGAGCGATAATGTACCATAACCAATATGATAGCAGGCTGATTATCGCAATCCAACATCATCATAGCTAGGCCCCCATGATGGTTCATCTGGTTCCCCTGGAATGAGTTACAGAGGGGTAATCATACCAGATGAATTAGTACATTTAAATTTGGGGCTTGGCTCGCCTAAACCCTTGGATTCACCATAAAATGAAGGAACAATCAGTGGTGAGCCCTGTCCCATCAAAGAAGAATTTAATATTTTGGGTGCCATATTTATAGTAACCTCCACAGGTTTATTATTGCAGTTAAATCAACTGAAATTTTTCTAAAGTCCTGGGGCCTGACCCCTGCTCACCCTCAAGTTTTTTTAAACTGAAGGAATTGAAGAGTAAGACTCTTCTCTTTTCAAAGGTGCACATGAGTTTTAGGGCCAGTATTTATAGGGGCCTCCCCAGGTAAACAATGATGGCCAAATTACCTGCCCCCTTTTTGGTTAAGGCAAAAAATTAACCCTAAAGAGCTTCAATCAGATGATTGAAGTTAGCAAGGGAGTATGCCATAATGGGGCGTTCCTCACATAAGTATTCAACTTTAAATGAAGAAATGACGTTTTAACAACGTCAGACATAGGCAGGGTATGGTCCCAGTTGCAAAATTCATCTAAATATATCTTTAAAGTGCGTCTAGCCTGACGCAGAGCAAAGAACTCATAGAAGGTTTGGAAAGATGACATGTCAAGGTAACGTTCCTCCAGAAGATGTTCCAACCCTTCCACCAATTTCTATAAAAGTGGCTGTACTCAGAACATTAAGAAAACTCAGTCAGATGCACCAGGGGGCAGCTTTTACAGCAAATCCACCCCACATGATCATGGATGGTGACAGTTTGAATTTTTATTAATAAAAGTCCCTGAAGCAATAGAATCTAGCACCTGTTAGATTTCAGAATAAACTTCTGGGGTGAGTCTCAGAATCACACCTAAAGGATTCTGAAGGGTTTGTGATCATCAGGTACAGGAAAGAAAGGAAAAATTCTACAGTTAGCTGTAGTGAGAATAACAATAAGGTTCATTAAAAGTAAACCAAATTAAAACAGTGTGGTGAGCAGCATCAAGACCGTGACAAATGGCCAACGCACTCAGTTGACGCTCAGGGGGGACCACATAGAAAATTTTCAAGTGTTTATGATAAAAGAGTTGGTTGACTAATTTAAGAGAGTATCTGTAACTCTCTAGTTCTCTGAGAGGTGATGCAGAATGCACAGCCACATGACCAGGGAACAAGCTGTTAACAACAGAGGAAAGAGGGCACCAAGAAAGGTCCCAGTACACAGGGGACCCAAGGAGAGAGTGTACAAAATTGTATAAATTTGCTAGATATAAAGATGTGAGGACTTGGTTGACCCCAGGGTGGAGTCCAAAACCAAGTGCAGATCAGTATCAGGGTACTTGAAGCCTTGATTTGTAAGGGCCCAGGCTTTACTAAGGAAAAACTGAATTCATAGCTAATTAAGACAAAGTAAAATGACTATATCATTAGAGACTACCTCCAGAAGGTCTGCAAAGAGGTCAGACTAGGGGCCATTTGATAAGTTAATTTAAATGTAGTTTTTATTGAAACTAAGTCAACGAACAAATAATGTTGGTCTCAAAACACTACACTTAAAGAATTGAGGTATCATTTTCCATCAGGTGAGGCACTGCGCTCAATCCAATCAACAAATAAAACTACCATCCTTTGTTGTAAAATAGATTGAGTAAGCTCTCACTTAAGTGAGTGAATGCATTTTGTATTTTTCAATAAAGGAAATATGGTAAAACAAAAGATACTTAAAGCCCCATTTTCCAAGTAAATGTAACGTTCCAATGTAGTTTTTAAATTTGCTGGTGCACTACAGAGCTGAGGATGTAACACTCCTTAAAACATCACGCAAAGCCCTAGAACCTACTTGGACATACTTTTTCTTTACCTAGCGTTGGTCCAGGGTGTGCTTCAAGTCAGGAAGGTTCATTAGTTTGATAATCTTGACCTCTTCCCACTTAGCCTTATTGGTATAATCTGTCCCCACAGTTGTATCATTTATCTATGAAAGACAAGAGAAAAATTAGTGATGGATTTTAAAAAAGGCTTTATGAAGAGGAACTCAGGTGTTGCTTGGAAGGTTGGGTGTCTATAAGCTTCAAATCTCCATTTAAAGTCCCCTGGCAGGCGCAGGAGATTTCATTATCAATGTGCTGAAAAATTTCTAGCCTTCCCTTCCTAAACATTAGAGGTTGATAAGATGACATAAAGGACAATTAAGATGGTGATGCTTAAGATTCTGAAAGTATACTCTAAACTGGAGGTAGGATGACATACTAATGAGATATCTTAGATCTGAATGGTATAACAGTTGGGGAGCTCATGCTTAATCCACTTTAACAATTTACTAGCCTTTAAGCATATCTCCCTTAATTCTATTATGCAAAAAGGTAAATGGTAAATTTTAAGAACATAAACTGGAATAGCATTTGATATTAGTCTAATAGACTGAGCCGCAAAGGGGTCCCTATGTCCATTACAGCATCTTGTCACCTGGACAACCTAAAGGTTTGCCAATGGGCGGGGCTAAGTAAGAACTTAACCTGGTTGAGGTGTGAGGCACGTTGACTTGGCTTATGTCACTAGTGGAAATGGTTAAAAAGGGCATTGCTATGAACATACCACTTAGGACCAGAAGCCTTCATATTTGGGGTTCCAGGGTTGATGGCCACCTCAAACACTCTATTATTCCACTTAAAATAATTAAATGTACAGTTATAGGCCCTCATTGATCACACAAGGTTTAAGGACTTCACTGGTTCATTAGAGGATGCAAAAAGATTTAGTTAAAAAGAGAGCAAAAGGAGAGCAACAAACACTTCTAAAATTAAAGCACATTAGCTTAAAATAGAATGATTTAATAAAACCCTTTAGCCCACATAATTATATGGAAATGTTAGAGCATCTGTTATGGATTTAAAGTTTAAAATTCAATAAAAATTTGTGTAACTACACAAATTTTTAAACTGATTGGAGTGAATCCAAAACCAAATTAATAAAGAGATTTTAAATCCTTGAAGTAAAATTCTTATCAACTGGAAATTTATATAAAAGATGGTTAATAACAAATCTGAGTTCACACTTACACTTATGACTAAAGTTAAGTTTCAGTTTTACCCCAAAAACATCAACGCCACTATACAGCGGTTACTTAATGGCTTCCATCATCTTAAAAGTAGAATTATCCAATATTGTAACTCTGTTGTTTAACCCCATGAGTTACCTGTATACTACATCCTAGGTTCCTGATAATAATGTATTTTAGGTTAGACAATACCTTTGGTAATTTATCCATCATACAGTGGATTAAATTCTTCTAGTAGCAGTTTTTTATCACCAAGAATTTATTCAACAGCATGAAGATCAATATCCATTTTTCACTTGAGTATAATGAAGCACCACAACGCAGCTTTCAGCGTTATTAAAGACTTTATGTTATACTTTGTTGCAATCTACACTTTTTAGATGAAAAAAAATCAAAAAACTAAGCTTGATTAGATAATTACTAGGTTTAAACACAGTAAAAATGCCTTTTAAAAACAAGTTGTGATACTTAAATTTCAAAAGTTTTAAACCACTGCTGATATGATTGAGCATATATGGTATCTTGCAACCATCTAGGGGTTTAAAGCAGACTTAAATATAAACTATGCTCTTTAATCTACAGAAGCAAATGTAATCTCTAAAAAGTCCATTAATGAGGGTTCTCAAGGACCCTCAGGCACTCTAGAACCTTTGGACCATCTGGACCTAATGGGCCGCCCTGTCCCACAGAACCTCAGTCTTTCTGAGACTTTACTTAAGTACCTGAGAAAAGAAAATGGCTTCTGGATGGTATTGGTTTTTATTAGTTCATCAGTCAAATAAACAATCAGGAGCTGTGTTCTGGGTAAGTGGAGTCTGCATGGATGGAAGTCTTAAATATTTAATGCTTGATCTTAGATATGCTTAATGAGGAACATGATAGTAAGGGCTTGTTTGCAAAACTCACTGAATTGTAATCTATCTATTTTATAAGATCAGTGAAGAATATAAAGCTTGAATAGAATTTTAAACAATGGTAAAAAGGTATATCAGGATGAGATTAAATAAAGAACAGATGTTCTAAAAAGCAATTACCTCAACCTATTCCTAACTTACAGGAGAGTTATAATAGCTCAAAAGACCTAAGACAACAATTTGGACAACAAACCTTTTAGGTTTTGATAAACTGAGTTATTAAAAAGCAGTCAATCTAATTCTCCTGATTTTACTACATTTTTGACTTTTCATTGTCTCAAGATTAAAACCTTCATCCAATAGGAAGCTTATTACTGGCAAAGGAAGATTCACCTCATTCTCTTATATCTTTGAAGCGTAATAGAAGGTAGAGATACTAACAGAAAGTAAAACATTTTACTACCTACCTTAATTATCAAATATGAGAGATCACTTTCCCTTACTATATAGAGTGTCATACTTGAGCAGGTCAGGGCGGCAATAACCAAGGATCTTATAATTAATCAAACACTCTCAACCCATATTAAGGTCTAAATGACTTTATTTTACAAAATGATTAGCTTATTTGAAAACTAATTTAACATAAGTGCTTATAATCCTTTAATTAATGCTCATAATATCTAGATGATGATATCACCACCTTATCATCTGCTCTCTAAACCCATCTCAATATGAAACTTCAGATGTAAATAAATAAGAGAAAATTTGACAGCATATTGAAATCAAAGATATTATAATTTAAATTTCTCTTACCATAATAAAAAACAGGGACGCTCCTGACATTCAGAATTTTTAGCCTCATATGCATGTGGTTACAAATCTCAAACAAATTATAGCTACTTATTGTAAAGCTGTTTATTATACTTCTAAGGATCCTTACCACATTATTTCTACAAAACTTATAAAGTTGTTTGTTATAAAAAGATCTTAATGTTAACAAGATCAAAATGTCTATATTTACTTCTTTATATGATAGAAAGACCTGAGATACTTGCCCCAAAAGTTTGTTAAAACTGTAACTTTTAATACTGATAAAAATGTGACTTATATTTATTCTTCTCTTTTTTAAATACTAAAATCCATATTTTTCTCACCTTGCCACCTTGATTTGGCTACGCTGTTGCTTGAATAGAAATTAGCATACATTTAATTGCAGTCCAGGATACTTTTAACAGTAAGTTTTTGGTGAAAGTCATCACCTCAAAACTGAAGAAGCTTAAATAAATAACTCCAGAACTGCCCCTTTACTTATATTATAAGACCATTGGCCACAATGCACTTGATCTATTGGTACCTATGTTTCTAAACCTACATTTAAATAAATTATTAATGTTCACCTCAGCCATTTTATTATACAAAAAAGTTATGAATTACTTTTAAGAATGTAGTCTTTATAAGAGTACTGCACAATTATTAGTTGAAATGTAGGATCACTAACCCTAATAAGACATTAGGTGGCATTTAGTTTAAAACATCCTCTTTTTGGAAAGACAAGGATAGAGATTAATTACGTTTATTAAATATTATAAACTAAGTCTAACAGGTTATATACAAAGTGTAAAAAACTTAGGTAATCTTCCTTTTTCTGTATTTGATGGTTAAAAAAGGGGTGCCATTGTATTCTCTAACCACTACTAAAATAACTCTTAGTATTATTATATTTTCTAATCCACTTTCAAGTTTGATATTCTTCTAGTGAGTGCTGACAAAAGGCGGGGCCCAAGAAAACGCCCAGAAAAACTCAAAAAGCAAAGGCTTCCACAAAATTGGCAACCAATTCCAAAATGCCATCCGCTGGCTTTCCCAAAAATTTTGCAATAAAATCAAGGAAAAAAATACTAATATGCAAGAAAAATAAAACACCAAAACCAAAATTTAAATGACATCTGATGCCAAACCCACCACTTGACCCTTATCCCCAATGGAGCAGCAAAAGTTTGTGTTTAAACCAAACCCCCTTTCAATTGATAAAGAGATGGGGATGGCAACAAAGTTCCCAGTGCACAATTTGGCTGGTAACAAAATCCCTGTCCTAACAAGTGCTCTGCCAATTGTCTCTGGCCCCCTGACACG
>JAKSZP010016333.1:0-56549 GCA_022478985.1 Massospora cicadina | reverse complement strand
AAAAAAAAAAGAGGAATGGAGGGATGCTTCATCAGGTCGATTCTGCTCTGAGACCTGTTCCAAACAGTCACCCACCTTGGGAGACAACTGGGACAACAGATCCACTCCTTGCAAAAGTGGACATGAACTAAACGAATCATCTTTCCCTAATGAGGGTTTTGACTCAAGTGAAGCTAAAGCCTGATGAATTTCTGAGTAAATCTCAGGAGAAAGGCAGGGAATCATGACATTAGGATCGTGAAAAGTCTGAGACCACCAGGTATGAGCAGGAAGGGTGGGCACTTCCCAATTGGTAGTTGCAAGAATAACGCTGAGACGCACCAATACAAAACCAAACAAAAACTGTGGTGAGCACCATTGTGGCAGTGACAAATGGCCAGTGCACCCAATTTACTAATAATGAAAGTCCCACACGGATAATTCTTATGCACATATAATAAAAAGGTTGGTCAACTAATGTCAAGAGAGTGTCTGTAACTCTCTCGTTCCCAGCAAGGTGATGTGGGATGCAAACCCACATTGCTAGGGAACTAACCATTAAGAAAAAGGGAAAGAAGACACCTTGAACGGTGCCTGTGCAAAAGGTACCCTAGGCAAGGGTGTAGAGCGCAACATATAGTACCAGGTAAGTGAGGAACATAACAGCTTGAGCGGACCCCAGAGGGGAGTCCATAATCAAGTGTAACTTGGCATCAGGGGGCTTGGGTGCCTTGATCTGGAGGGGACCTGGGCAGCCCAAGGGAGCACCTGGGATTTTGGTAAATTGTGATAGAAGGTAGTGGCCCACATAGTTGGAGACCTCCCCGAAGAGGTCTTTCACCAAGTTAGCCCAAGGAACCATAAGTAAAACGTAAAAAAATGGGTATTTTTATTTAAGAAAGTCGACCAACAAGGAAAGTTGGTCACAAAATCATATTTAAAGTGGGCTGGGGAAATTCAGGTTCTGCAGAAGTGCGCCCAAGCCTTGATGCTCCAATAAACAGATGCTTCCATCCATTTTAGTAAAATACACCAAAAGTGCCTTCACTCGAGTAATCAATTGAAGCCATATTTTACCCAAACTTAAAATTTCAAAACTTGAACAGGATTTGAACTCTTGCTCTCCAAATAACTGAATTGAACCGTCTTCATTTGTAACATAAATCGTTTGTTTTAGTGCCTGGGCCGAGATAAGAGGCTGGGCGTTTTGCACCCCATTAGTATCAACCTGGGCATGCTTGGATTGCACCCAGCGTTGATCTAAGGTGTGTTTCAGGTCAGGAAGAGCCTGAAGTTTCACCTTCTGGGCCTCCCTGTCGCCCAGCCTTATCCTTAGCATCAGTTCCCACTATTAAGTCATCCAACCATGACAGACTTGGAGCATTTAATCAGAAGTACTGGCCAAAGCATTGGGCCTATAAAAGTTTGAACTCAGCTACGGATAATAGTCTTCATACTATTATCAGATAAAACATTCTATACAACGTGAAGTGCACGAGGAAATTGAACCTGTGCAGTAGAAAGGTTACTGGGTTGACTACCAATAATCAACCAAGAGTAAATTTTTATACTGTAATAGGGTCTTCATCCAGGCCAAAAGAACAAATAAACAGTTCTGAGGTAGAGATAAGGTCTTCATTATAAAACGTGTTTTTAGATGTGAACAACCCTATCCCTTGAACAGTAATGGAATGGCCAATGTTATCCAAGGCCAACACCCCCAGGCCCATCTGTGCCAATTCCGCTGGCATTTTCTGAAAGCGCGGTGAAGGAAAACTAATTTATTTAAATTGAAATTGATAAATTTGGCAGAACATCAGGGAATCATGACTTTCAGACCTTAAAGCATCTGCAAACACCAGGTATGAGCACAAAGGGTGGATATTTTCCATTTGGAGGCAACCATAATAACGCCAAGTTGCTCCAACCTTTGGGAAAAAGAAGAAACAGCGGTGTGGCTAATGATATCCAAATCCCATAGCTGGCGCCCACTGTTTCCACTTTGGAAAAGTTCCACACGGAAAAAGTTCATGCACATAGATTTAAGAGTTTGGTTGACCAATGTAAGGAGAGTGTCTGTAACTCTCCTGTTTCCCTCGTGGTGGCGCTCAGTGTACAGAGCAACACATGGAAACTAGCCATTAGTACTAAAGCTACTAGCGCCCAGCAGAGGGTGCTGGAGCAATAATAACTAAACCCAAGCAGTGCAATAAGTAACCATCCAAAAATGACGCGGTGCACAAGGAGAGAAGGGGTAAACGGCCCGAGTTGGAGGGTACATGGGCGAACCAATGGTGCACGTGGTGAAAATCTTATTGTGTTTACAATGGAATGGTTAATGTGGTGTGAGACCTCCATGAAGGGGTCCGCACACAGGACCGTCCAGAATAACATTTTAATAAGATGGAAAAAATGGAGAAATTTTTATTGGGAAGTCGACCAACAAGGAATGTTGGTCAGGGAAAACATATTTAAACTCTGATGGGGGAATAAGGGGTTTGCAGAAGTGGACCCAAGCACTGACCCACCAATAGGCACACACTATCATCCAGATTGGTAGAATATGCTGAAACTGACTTCACTAGAGTAATCAATTGAAGTTGGATTTGACTCAAACATGTGATTTCATAAATGGAATAGGTTTCAAAACCCTGTTCCTCAACTAACTGAACTGAACCATTGATGTTCATTATGTAAACTGTTCATTTCAATGCCTGGGCCAACGTAAGAGGCTGGCATTTGGCACCCCACTAGTACCAACCTGAGCATATTTTGCCTGTACCCAGCGTTGGTCTAGGGTATGCCTAAGGTCAGGGAGGGCCTGTAGCTTCAGGTCCCCACTATGATGTCATGTGACCATGACAAAAACTGGCTTTCAAGTATTAGCATAGGCACAAACACCTAACTAGACTGGCATGTCAGTGGGTTGTAAGAACTGTGCTCTGTGAAAGTGGCAGCAAGGAAGAAAGGAAGTGAAACTGTAGGCCAGATGTTGCTATAAACAGTGTAGAGAGTGGAAAGGGCTGTTTTCTGCTGGAAACTTTGAAGTATTTGACCTGGCCCAAGGTGGCATTCTCCTATCCTGATCTTACTTTTATTAAAAATCTAGGCAAGAGGGGGATGTGTTGAGATTTTGCCCATATTTTCAGCTTCCCAGGTTAAAGAATTTGCTGGTCCAGTAGGGGGTAAGTCCCACTAGTAGATGATTTTGATATTGGATGATTTTAATATCAGTTTAATAATGCCAGTGGATTTTGGGGTAGTTTTCTAGGTTCAGATCCATTGGCGTCAATATGTGTGAATGCCTAAGATCTTATTGGCCAGAGTTACCAACAGAATCAATTCATCTGATAGTTAATTTTTATTTTTATTTTTATTTAACTGAGGCAAGCTGACCAGGGGACAGGCATTACCAAAAGAAAGAAATGACATGAAACCTGAACAGGGTCAACTCCATCAAAGAAAGTTTTTCCACCTCCATATTGGGACTCAAATTTTCTGGTTATGTCATGGGTAAGGTTTTCGTGTTAATAGACCTACTAACTGCCAATAGCTTCCTTTGGCTGGCACCCCAATCGATGTGCAAAGGGTGGGAATTGAACCTGCAACCTTCAGGTTGGTAGCCATATGCCCTACTGACTTGCCTTCCACCCCCTAGTTAATTTTTATTTAACTATTAGATGTGCCAATTAGGTTAGTTGGATTTCATCACCAATTGATTGGGGATTTATTTAGGAGTTGTGAGTTGAGTGATGCTGCCTGCAACTAGAAAATCAACTAATTAGTTCATGATCAGTCATAATAGGTAAAGAGTTCCATTATCTAAGCAGGTCACTAGCCAAATATGGTTGGTTTGTTATGATTGAGCAGAAATGTAAAGACATATTCTCTTGCTCTTTCCATTTTAGGTTTCTGGGATATCCAATGGAGGAATCTTTATCCTAATAGAGAAGCCCATTGCCAGAAGAGACCTTGAAGGTAATTTCAATGGCAACAGCTGCCATTCCATTACTGAGGTGCCAACTGAGGAGTTTAACACCAAATTTCCCTATAAATTTCCAATTTTTATAACAATAAATCAGATTTATTCATCTTCTTTTTATTATTGTTTTGATACATTAATTGTTGACTCTTTTGTGTGATAAAAAGTAAGGATCAGATATTAAGAAGAGAAGCAGATCTCTGCCAACTCTGTGTGATAGGAGCTAAGGCCAAGAACCTCTGAATCTAAAGTTAGATTGAGTTTCACCAAAAAGGGGAAGAATTCCCAATTTTGTCAGTATAATCAGCATTAAGTGGAGCATTCCAAGTTTAGCATTGGACCACCTATCAACCTGGTTTATCTATATTTAGCTACAGATAATAGTCTCCATACTACTATCAATTATATATCTATATTAATATCAATCAGGAGAGGATACCCCAGTGGTAGAATAGGGACCTCTGCTTCTGCCTCCCCAAGTTTGATTCTGGTACAGTAACTTTGAGTAGGGGACAATTATGAAAGTGTTGGCATTGTGCACCAATACTCCAAAATGAGATAGCGAATAGCAAAGGTGGTCCATGGAGTTCCTGGCCCATCATATACTGCACATGGAGGTTTTCTGGATTTTATCCTCCTTTCCCATTCAATTTCCCATTAATTGGTGCAGTATCATCCCCAGATCAGCCCACCTCAAATAAAATTAAATATATTAATATCAATCAACATGGATAGTGCATTTAATGAAGAAACCTGTGCAGTTAATCTCTGGGGACTAGTATAAACAGACCCCAGATCTTAACATGCCCTATTGATGAAATTTTGTACAGTTACCAAGGTCAGATGCCAATTTAATATTTACCATAATTTTATAATTTTTATAGTGGAAAAAGGTTTATATGCAAGAAGTGAAAAATTTTATATATGTTTATGACAATTGGTATATTTTTATGGCAGGGCAATTTGATCTTCATTTGATTTGATAGTTTTAATGGTGTTTTCAAGTAGGTGGCAGTCATTTGGCTAATTAATAAGTTAATCATTTTGGTAAGTAGTAAGTGATTGTTTGATTTGATAATTTAAATGGTTTTACCAGACGGTTGGTGGTTCTAGGTTGATTCAATAGTTTTAATTAGTTTATGGGTGTATTCCAGTCTTAAACTAATGAATTACTTTTAACCAACTGTAGCACAAATATTCTATGCAAAGAGAAACAACTGTAAGCAAGTTTTTATATCTATATATATAAAACAAAGTCGTGTTAGTTACACCATTTATAACTCAAGAACGGCTGGACCGATTTTTATGATCTTTGCTTTGTTGGATTTGTCTCCGCCCCGAATAGCAGAATAACTATTAAAACATGGGGAAAATATAGTAAAATAAAAAGTTTTATACGTATCAAGTGAAAATCCTATATATACTTCGATGGTATTCGCTATATTGTTACAGCTGAGCAGTTTGATATTCAGCTGATTTGATATTTTAAATGGTTTTGTTAAGTGGTTAGTGGTCATTCGGGTATTTAACAAGTTTATCTAAATCAAAACTTTGAATGATTTTTAATTTTCATAGTAAAATAAAAAGTTTTATATGTAACAAGTGAAAATTTTATATGTTTTTAATGGAAATTGGTATATTGTTACAGCCGAGAAGTTTGATATTCGGTTGATATGGTAGTTTAAATGGTTTTGTCGAGCGGTTGGTGGGTTTGTGTTGATTAATGAGCTTAACGGTTTAAATAAAGTTAGTGATTGGTTGATTTAATAAAGTTGATTGGTTTTGGTAAGTAGTTGTGATTTTGGTTGTTTCGATACATTTAGTTTTGGTTTACGAAGCGGTTGGTGATTGGTTGATTTTTAATCTAATGGTTTTAGCTAAGTGGTTTAGTGGTTTAGTTAATTCGATAGGTTTAATTGGGTATGGCTGAATGGTTGGTAAATTTATATTGATTAAGTATAATTTGATTACTTAATTTTATCGATAACCATCTACAAATATAAAAATAATGAGATTATCAGATGAACTTTAAGCCCACAAACAAATCTGTGTTAAACTGGGTATCAACAAGAATTAATATTAAATTTTATTTACAAAAGAATCAGTATGTTAATTTGTTTATATAGATGTATTATCTCGAGCAAATAACCAAAAATCACCAAACTTGGCACAAGTATTCTATAAAGTTTGGGAACGGAATGCTAATATGTAATTGTTTAATATAATCATATAAATTTAAACATCAGTTCTATATAAGATCTAGAATGTATATTTCTAATGGTAATTATATAGCAATTTGGCTGTGTATTTTCATATTCATTTAATTCAATAGTTTCATAGGATTTGATATTTAGTTGGTAGTTTTTGACTGTTTTGTAAGTTCAATAATTGTTTTTGCTGAGTGGTGGTTTATTTTTTGGTTGATTCGATAGGCTCAATAGTTTCAGATAAGAGATTGATGGTTTAATTAATTTGGCAGACTTAATAGATTTTAGCTAAGTGGTTGAAGGTTGGAATTTTTAATAGGTTTAATTGTTTCTGGACTTATTGATAGCTATCTACCAATATAAAAACTAAAATAATTTAGAATCTGATTGGTTTGAAAGGTTTATTTTATTTGGCCGAGTGGGTTGATGGTTTTTGGTCGAATCGATAGGATACAGTTTAGCTTTGGGGGAAATTAGTTATTGGTTGATTTGATATGTTCAGTTAGTTTTAGCTGAGTGGTTGGTCTTTTTGGTTGCTTCGATTGAGCAATTAGATTTAGCCGAGTAGTTATTGCTTAACTATATATAAAATCTAAATTAATCAATTTGAATCACCTGAAATTCTATAGACACCGTAGCGAAGCACGGGTAACTCCGCTAGTGATAGAATAAATTAACTTACCAAGGATGCGATTTATAATTGTTTCTAATTTAATCGCTTATCGAAACACGTCACGCGCACCCAACCAATCTAAGTCGGGGGTAGATTCAAATCAATCAATTAATCAATCAATCCAAAATAAGGTTGTTGGTTGGATGATTAGGGTAAATTTGAGCCAATTGCATTAATTATATGACCTTGAAAGTACCTGTTTTAGGGGTTTCTAGAGCCTCGAATGTTCTAGGAGAATCGGCGGAACTCGGGATAAAAATGACTATTCATCGAGCTGCGGAATTACTGAAACCTATTTTGCGAATCGCTAACCTGTTCGACAACGTGTAATTTAAATCATCGGAAGCTTCAACTCTTTTATTCGAGGTACGCCGACCAGGGAACAAAAAAAACGCAACCTCTTCCTTTGGAACGACTGTACAAATTACATTACTATGTCAAAAAAAGGTATCATGAAAAAATGATCAAAGTTTTACCTTATGGTAAAAAACTTAAATGTATGATTTATGTCTTATGGCTGAAGGTTGTTAGAAACTTTCTTAACTTTTTACCTACTGTTATGATAGGATACTTTCATTGTGTTTTGTCATTTAACTTTTAAAAAATAATACGTGGGATGGTTGAATTACTTTAGTAATGATTGGATTAACCTAACTAAAACTGTATATGACAGCAGGAAAGTAGCTGGTAGATAGATTAAATTTATTTAATTTATATTAAATTAAGTAGCATTTTAGTTGTGGTGGTTTAGGAAATCAGCTTATAAATAAATCATTATAAATGCATGTTTATCTCAAAACCTACTCCTAGGCTATTTACCAATCTCAGATAAACTTGACACGAATATTCCATGAAATATATATAAAATTGTTCTTGACTTAGTTAGTCTAATGGTTCAGGTATAAGGTTAGCAGTTTTTGCTTATAGTTTTTACTATTTAGTTGATTTTATTGCTCAATTATATGGTAAACTTTCAGATATCTATCTAATTTATTCGAGGTGGGTCGACCTTGGGACAAATATACCACACTGAGAATGTTTTCTAGCCAGTACAGGTTTCGAACTCAAAACCTGCACTAGGGGTGGAAGCAGTTTTACCCGCTCGGCTAACCACCATTGATATCTATCTATATTACCTCATTTTATTTATTTGGTTAATTTAATTGGTCAATCTATAATAAATTTGCTGATCAATATCTACAATAATTCATTTTAGATCTAGTTGATTTAATTGGTCAACTATACTAAATTTACTGATCAACATCTACAATAAAACATTTTAGATCTAGTTGATTTAATTGGTCAACTATACTAAATTTACTGATCAACATCTAAAATAATTCATTTTAGATCTAGTTGATTTAATTGGCCAATCTATACTAAATTTACTGATAGCCATCTGCAATAATTCATTTTAGATCTAGTTGCTTTAATTGGTCAACCTATAATAAATTTACTTATTGCCAACCACAATAATTCATTTTAGATCTAGTTGATTTAATTGGTCAACCTATGGAAAACAATCCACACCCTTAGTAATTTAGGCTCATCAGTTATGATCTCATACCTGAACATACCCCCCAGCCATAGGACATATATCATGTCAAAAACCAATTTATACTTTTGCTAAAGTTTCCGACAACACACGAAAACGAAGTAATTCATATCATTAATCTACTTTTCTTTCACAAATTAGCTCAGGCGCCCGCTGCCGCTCCCGCTTCTGAAAGCCTGGTCACTAAAAGAGAACTTATTGATGAACCATTTAAAACCGATTTCGTTGAAGTTGATAAAGTTTCCGACACACGAAAACGAAGTAATTCATATCATTAATCTATACCTTTCTTTCACAAATTAGCTCATGCACCTGCTGCCGCTCCCGCTTCTGAAAGCCTGGTCACTAAAAGAGAAATTTTTGATGGACTACTTAAAACAGAAATCGTTAGATTTTCTAAGGTTTCCGATAACTCACGAAAACGAAGTAATTCATATCATTAATCTTTACCTTTCACAAATTAGCTCATACACCCTCTACCGCTCCTGCTCCTAAAAGACGGGTCACTGAAAAAGAAAGTATCGCGGAGCTACTTGAAACAGGGTTTGTTAGATCTGTATCAGGCTCGTCTCCTGCTCATATGGCGCCATTTTACAATAATATGCCTGAAAAGTTCGTAAAAATATTAGCTTGATCGCAGTCATGTGTGCATTATCATCAAGAAAAACGTATGATGACGTAATCGCAAGAAAATTCGCTGCAGCGCCAATTACTGCACGTTATATTACAGAAAATCTAACTATCAATAACAAAGTCAATTTTTCTGCAATGGTCATGTTAGGGTTTATGTGTCTTGCAAAAGGTCTTTTTAAAGGATCAAAAACTGTTGTTGCCGCTAGAGCAAGATTATCATCTGTGCATATTTATGACGCAAGTCTTAGCAAGCTATCTGCTTAAAGAATTGAAATCTTACGTGAATTTAGAAATCGCTATACCAGAGCCGAATTTGATGATACTGTCAGATCTATGGCGAATTTCAAATGACTTAAATAAATATGTTGCTGTTAGTGTTGTAACACTATTTGACGTTTCAATGCATTTTATGAATTTCATCTTTCCTATATTTCATCAAAGACTTTATTTGTATTTGTAAATAATTTGTAGCTTCTTATGTTCGGAGGATAGGGTTTTGTAGTCGGACGCTTTAACTCAATCAGGCCAATTTAATAGTTCACCTTAATTCAAGCAACTGATCCATTAATCCACCTTCAATTCATTATATCCATGCGCTAATCCTTATGCCTAAATAGCATCCACCCATCCTACCCTTAGCTTATTATATTGGAATCTTAAACCATATTTTACGTAAAGATCTATATATTAATACGTGAAGAGAAAACGTTGTACCCCTTTTTAAGCATATTGCGCGCATGGAGGGGTGTGAGATTTGGCATAGTTAAAGTTTATATGGAGAAGTATTGCAGAAAGCTAAAATTTATATGTAATAAATAATAAACAAAAAGCTTCATATATAAGAAGTGAAAATAGTATATGTTTTTAATGTTAATCAGTATATTGCTTACGGGCTGAGGAGTTTGATATTCGGTTAATTCGATAGTTTAAATGGTTTTGCTAAGCGGTTGGTGGTTTTAGGTTGATTAATAAGCTTGATGGTTTTAGTAAGCAGTTAGTGATTGGTTGATTCGATAAGTTAATTGATTTTGGTAAGTGGTTGGTGGTTTTTTACGACTTTGAAAAAAGAGAAGGTTCTCAATTCGACCTGTATGTTTTTTTCTTTTGACATGATATATGTCCTATGGCTGGGGGTATGTTCAAGTATGAGATCATAGCATGATGAGCTTAAATGATTATGGGTGTGGATTGTTTTTCCATAGGTTGACCAATAAAATCAACTAGATCTAAAATGTCTTATTGTAAATGGCGATCAGTAAATTTAGTATCGATCGACCAATTAAATCAACTAGATTTAAAAATGAATTATTGTAGATGGCAATCAGTAATTTTTTATAGATTGCCCAATTAAATCAGCCAAATAAATAAAATGAGGTAATACAGATAGATATTTGAAAGTTGACCATATAATTGACAGATAAATTACCTAAATAATAAAAATTAAATAAGTAAAAACTGTTAATCTTATACCCGAAACATTGGTCTAATCAAGTCAACTGAACAATTATTATATATTTCATGGAATATTTGTGTCAAGTTTATCTGAGATTGGTAAATAGTCTAGAAGTAGATATTGAAATAAAAATGCATTTATAATGATTTAGTTATAAGATGATTTCCTGAACCACCAAAACTAAAATGCTATCTAATTTAATATAAATTAAATAAATTTGAATCTATCTACCAGCTATTTGCCTGCTGTCATATACAGTTTTAGTTAGGTTAATCCAATCATTACTAAAGTAATCTACCCATCTCAGGTATTATTCTTTTAAAAGTTAAATGACAAAACACAATGAAAGTATCCTATCATGACAGTAGATAAAATGTTAAAGTTTCTAACAACCTTCAGCCATAAGGCATAAATCATGCACTTAGTTTTTTACCATAAGGTAAAACTTGAATCATTTTTCTATATTTGTTCACGCATAACTCTGATAATACTGGACCAATTTGGATGATCATCTCCAAAAGTTTGAGGATACTCCAAATTAGGTCCCATTTTACTTTTGTAAGTATTAGTCAAGTATCTGCCCATTAATTTAGTAAGTATATCAAAATGGGCTCGGAAGCGATGCCTATTGTGAAACCAGTTCATCGCAGGATAAATTTAATTCCGGCATTGGAGAAGCGATAGCTTCGAAGCACATTTTGATATGTCCTATGGCTGGGGGGTATGTTCAAATCAGTCAGTATGAGCTCATAGCGGGATGAGCTTAAATCATTTTAGATAACTATTGTTTTTGCATAATTTGACCAATAAACTCATATAAGTTTAATAAAAATGAATTATTTTAGATAGCGATCAATAAATTTACATAGATTGACTAATAAAAACAACCAAAACTAATAAAATGAATTGCTGTAGATGGTGATCGGTAAATTTGGCATACGTTGACCAATAAAATCATCTAAATTAATAAAATGAAATATTGTAGATGGTGATCAGTAAATTTAATATAGTTTGACCAATAAAATCAACTAAATTTAAAAATGAGTTATTAGTATATTTGTTTATGAGATAATATATATAATTGATATACAATGAGTTTTAATTTTATTGAAAAATAGTAAGGGGTCAAAAACAATATATAGAGATAGTAATATTTAATAAAAGTAGGAAAAAGAGCCACTTTTAAAAATGCACTAATTCTTTGAGGGGAAAAGAGCTGGGGGTAAAGTTTTTTTGGGGAAAATGAACCTTCTCAAAAAAATTTTTGGTAAAAAAAGAACCTCCTTTAAAAAAGCTCTAAAAAGTATTAAATAATTGAGAAATTAAGCCTTTTCAATAAAACCCTTTTTGAAGTCGGCGCCATATTTTAACTGACTTATAAGTATTTATAATTTATATACTCAGTACTATTTATTCTATGTTGCTTATAGTTTACACTTGGACCCAATCCAGACATAAGATATAATTTGTATTTATGAGCAAAATTCTATAATCAGTTTAAAATATGGCGCTAACTTCAAAAATGGTTTTTATTGAGTAGGCTTAATTTCTCAATTATTTCATACTTTTTAGAGCTTTTTTTAAAGGATGTTCTTTTTTTCCCAAAAAATTTAGTTGTTTCGATTTCGATTAGTTTAGTTTTATAAAGCAGTTGGTGATTGGTCAATTTATTATATCCAATGGTTTAACTAAGCGGTTTAGTGGTTTATCAATATGGATTATTTGATAAACTATAAATACTGTAGCGAAGCACGGGTATCTGGATGCTATATTTAATTAAAATGTCAACGTAGCTTCATAAAACCTATAAGGCCAATCAACTGGAACACTACTATTAATCATCTTCACCTTTTACACGTTTGGAACAATACGCAATAAATTCGTTCTCGCATTCAACATTAAGGATAAGCTATTTCTATAGTTTACCTTCAACTTAGCTAAATCAGAACATTTGACTGCCGAATCATGGATAAATTGTCCCCCCAAGTCAATTATATTCTGCGGCCAGTTTAGCTGAACGCAACTTAACTAAACCATCTCTGGTAACTTCCTCGATTAAAAATATTCTACAATATCCATACTTCTAGTTAAGGTTTAAGCGTTGTACGTCCTTGTTAAAAATATTGATTAATTCTGAAGTTTTTGTTTAAACCATTCAAAGTAGCCAAAATAATTACCTCTTATGGTTAGTAAGTCATCTAGATTCTTCCAATCACCACTTGGCCCATGAAACAACCTAGGTATGTCATCCAATTTATAATTAAACTATTTTTTCTAAACCCTGTAGTAAAACTTCTATTTCTAAAGTTAATCTAATCACATAAATTCTAAGCAACATGAAGATTGTATGTGGTGCTTAAAGTTTTTATAGATAGGTATGTGCTTACAAAAAAGGGGCTGATGTACAGCATTCCTAATGAAAATAGTTAGATATACTATCATATAGAGATATGAAGAATAGATGTAAAGCTATGCTGGATAGATAAACATTATGAAATACTATATGTTACTTGTATCATAATTAAGAGTTATAAGCATGGGTATGCCTATTTTACCTAAGTTTAAAATGTTTTAAGTTTTATGTATACTGCATCATTATAGATAAGTGCAAATTGATGTTGAAACCGTTATTGTGAAGACTAAAAAGATCATCTGGGGTAATAAAATGGGGTTTTATAATGTAGAGATGGGATGTCACATCCAAAAGTCTCAGCATTTTCTTCCTTATGTAGGCATGATCAAATGCTCCAAATGACAATGGGTAATGATATAGTACCTGTCAGCTTAGTATAGGAGGCCTATAGCTATAGGCCAATAAAGGCCTAGGGTTAGAATCAAGGTCTCAACAGTACCAATTATGATATTGTATACTAAGCTAGTTTATTTTTTCAAGGTATAGATGGCAGGAGGAGTAAAATACTTTTTAACAATTGTGGCGTGTCAGACAACTGGATATTTGACTAGTTGAGGAGAATGTCCCATTGTCAAATAATCCAAACAAATTGGAAATTCTAAGTTTGATCCTCAGAGAATTAGGCAAGTTACTACAGAAGTTCATCAATGCACTAACTTGAATTTAGTGATATCTCCTAAGAGAAAACAGTCCCTTTTAAAGGCCTGAAGGGAGTTCCAAAGGGTGAAAATACTTTATCTGCCAACTAAAAACCAAGAAATCCTTTAATTTGTCAAACTGAAAATATTTCCAAGAAGTATGATTGGATAAATATAAAGTTTCCACCAGATAGATTCATTATACCTGCTGTTGATCAATTACTAAAAATTAAGCTATATTAGAGAGAAAAGATTTTTAAGAGTTCTGATAAGTTATTTGTTAATTAGATAAACCTAGTTACCCTCTGCCTATCCTTAATCCTCTTTCTCATCTCATTTTTAGCCTCCAAGGACCATTAGTACTGCAAGGAATTATCCTAATAAAGGATAATAAATATACTCATCTAAATTGATAACACTAAGTTTTTTTGTGGTTTAATCTATAGCCCCAAGTTTTAACATCTGCTGAGATTTTTAGCAATCCTGCAACTGTTATATTGATAAAATCTTATAACTCAGCACCTCTAAGCAGCTACTTGCCAGAATTTTGACAAGTGGTGCTCCCTACAGAGGGCTCTGTACACCACAAGATATTAATTATAGAAAAGATGGAAGATGCTCCTGTCACTAGTATAACTGGATGGGTAAGAAATGGGGGGGGTGAAGAGGATAATTGGATGGATAGTCCTCCTACCATCACCTTTGAGGATTAACAATTTGACAGCATGCTTATACTAGAGTCTCAATGGATTACCTGTTTGGCTACCAAAGTGGTTAGAGATTTGACTCATGGCATACTGAATCCTGGGGATATTGCTTCCCATGAGAGAGGTTCCTTTGTGGAGGATTTCCTGATGTTCCTCTATGAAACCTAAATCCTCCTGGACACTTACAGTCAACTCACAAAATTTGACTATGTACATCCAAAAGTTTAAATACCTGAATATGTTTCACATGATCCACCTGTTGGGAATACACCATAAAGAACTGTAGCGCCATTTGTTGAATCATGATGCATTATAACTGGCTTATGACAATCTCTACAACTTGGCCTCTAGTCAAGTAGAAAGGGTGAAATCTAGCATAAAAGAAAACTGAAGATTTATTATTCAGCAACATGAGTGAATTAGCATGATTGATACTGGCATAGTGAAGTATGTGAAAGAGGCCATGAAGATTTTCCATGAAGAATTGCATCTGTCCACCGCCTAGACTTGCACTCTACTTGAAGAATTTGCAAAGGAACTTATGAAGAATGAAAAGCAAACTACAGTGAGCTAATGTCTCAAGCATCTAATTCTCAGCAGGGTGAAGAACAAATAATAGCCACTTTAGAAAAACAACTAGCCAAAGCCTTGTCACGCATTGAGGAGCTCAAATGGCGTCCATTTCAAAATCTAAAGGGTCTGCTCCTTCTTTAGAATTTTAGGTCACTTGATTGGAAAAAGAGTTAAAGCTGAAGGCATCTCTCAAAATGCCAAGTGTTTGTCTCAACAATTCATTGATTGTGAGAAGGAACTTTATGGTGTCAATAACACCATTGAAGGGGATAATTTTTTAAAATATGTATCCTATCAGCTATCTCAAGTTGAAAGTTATCATAAAAAGGTCAAGGCTGATCTATGTTACAAAGGATCCAAACTGTCTATTGATGAGGCATAAAATTTTGGGTAGTTTACTGCACACGTTGGTTGTAAACTTAATAAAAGCACTAGCTTCATGGTGACAACTAGTAGGTTAAGTCTTCACAATAAGTGTCAACCAATTAACTCTGGTGAACTGTAACTTGAGAAAAACAACTAGGGACCTATATTCCCATCAATATCTAATTTAGAAGTTAATATGATAGTTATATTTCAGTTGAACTCTGTTTTTATTAGAAAATGTTAGGGGTTGTTATAGGCAGAAGGTGAATAGCTTTTTACATGATTCTCTGAAAATTAATTGATTGGTTTCCCAAAACTTCTGACCTTTGGGGTTAACTTCTGAATGATGGTGAATGCCTTTGTCTTAGTTAATCCTCAGCAGTGTAACCTTTCACAGGTTATCAGTTATCCCCTTGTGTTAGGAATTGTACACAGATGGTCTGGGGGCCGTGTTACCTGATTATGACTACTAACTACCACCAAAACAAGTGTTATAATGCTTTGGTAGCTTCATAAAAATGACTAAATGTTCAGCAGCTCTGCTTGAATGATCCACCCTGGCAATCTGACTATTGGCTATCAAGCCCTCATCAAAATGCTTATTTAATATTTTCAGGATGATCACCGACAAAACATTAATAAAAACCAATTATTGGATTATATCCTTTGGTTAGTTACAACTAATAATTTAGTCAGCAACCATCACCAAACAAAAGATTGCTTAACAACCTTTGAAATGCTAATCAGAAAGTGAAATAGATAATGTGGTCAACCAAATTTCCAACATGAGGGGTGTAAACAAATGAAGGAGATATTTAAAAGCATTTTGGGGTGGTGGAAGCTGATAAACAAAACCTAAGTTCTCTCTTACTAACCTTAGTTTTAATGTTAGGGAGCTTGGGAGCCATGTTGACAAACTTTAGACTCCAAGCTTGTGATGGAGGCTAGAATCACTTTATGTGAATCTGCTTTTTGAAAGCCCCTGAAGTCATGAAAACCAGGGTTGACAAAATCAAAGAGCAATTTGATTAGCTTTCTCATTCATTTGAGCAAATGGACATATGATCAGAGATTATGAGAAACAATGCTCCTGCTGTCCATGCTCTCACTGGGAGTTGTAACAATTGCGATTGCACATGAATCCCATAAGGTTGGAAATTATGAGATTCATGTGTGTCAATAGTTGAAATTCTGTTATTCCAAGTAGGACTTTCCTATTTGAATCAATAATGGAATAAATTTAAGTAAATCTTTTATTTTGATTGGTTGTTCGTTCTGAGGTTCCCCTCCATTTCTCCACTGAGTTTCCTGGATGCCATCAATTCTGAAGGCTTTTGCGCCTCTCATTACCCACAATTTATTTGGCCTTTTTTGGAAGTATTTCAAAGCAAGTTCAGCCCTGATGAGCCTCACTTTGGCATTCTATTCCAACTTTGAGTCCACTTTCAAAAAAGCCGCTTTTTACAAACCTGTCTTATTTAAATTTAATTTATTTGAAGCAAGTTTTAGGGCAAGCAGATGGCGGTGCTTCAGGGAAAGGGGGTGGATGCGCTGGGCTCCTTTTGGAGAGGTCTTGCCCTGGCTAGTCACAAGCCAGAGTGGCTCAAGGTGACAGAGGCCAGTTGGCCGCACCTCAGCCCATTGACCGCATGAGCAGATAGAGGTTTTGGGGGAACCTCTGCCTGGGGTCTGAGGTAACAGAGGCCTGTGCACCGCACCTCAGCATGGTGCCCAGCAAGGCCATCCATTTGGACAAGACCAATCGGAGTTGGTATGACTACATATGGGGGCAAGTGGTGTAGGGCCCATGGTGAACTGGGTCTTGGGAGCCCAGTCTTGACAGGAGTGACCTCATCCCTTTAAACCCACATTTAAGGACAAGTCTATCCTAGGTGAACTTAGCATTGCCATATCTCTATACATCTACAAATCTGCCATGGAAGGGGCGACTGATCAACAGAAATTCAAGCACATACTCTCTATCCTAAGTTGCATAGCTTAAGAAGTAATCATTCCTCATATGGACAACCTAAGTACCTGAGAGGAGGTTAAGAAAGTGCTTATTAATGAGTTCAACCCAAAGCAGAGTTTGAGTATGAAAAATAGGCCTTTATGTGCATTAGCATGCAAAAGGGAGAATCAGTTGGCACCTTCACTGATTGGTTCTACATTGAAGCCCAGACGATGTTGACTTTTAAGATGTTAACTCTTGATGACGCCATTACTGCCATCATGACTGAATTGACTTAACACCCTTACTTGGCAATGCATATTACCTCAGTGAAATATTACTTACAGAATGTTCATAATATCATAGAGGCTCTGATAGATGTTGCAAATTTCCATAAAATTTAGACTTCCTGAGAATTTGTTTAAAAAACCCCAAATCTTGGCCATTGAGGATCTAAAGCTGAGAAATCTTTCTTTTGCTTTGATAACTAAATCAAAGCTAAACTCAGATTTAAAAAATACAAAAAACAACCACTTGATTGAGCAACAGCTTACCAATGTTGATGCAATTAACGCCTGATACCCTAGTGTGGGATGGTGGTGCGCCGCCTTCTGGCGTTTTTCAGCCGCCACTGAAGCACATCTGGGCTGGCTCTACTAACCCTCCAAACGCTACTGCCAATATATCCCACCTCAGGATTCGGCCCACCATCTCACAAGTTTCCAGGCTGTTCTCTAGAGCCCTTTGGTGCTTTCTCAGAGCAATCTGTGGTATGGCTTCCAGTTCAAATATGGAAATCTTTTCCCATATGCAAGTGCAGTCATCATCAAGATGGCCATGGAGGTTTGTACACCTGCTGGCTTCATTGATTTTCGCCCCTTTAAGGGGTACTTGAACCTCAGCTTCCATTCTGAAGCTGACGCAGCAGCAGCCAAGCTGCTTTAATTTTTTAAAAATACCCCTTCCCACCATTTTCACATAGCTTTCAGATGAGGCCACTTTGGTGGTCCAGTTTGCTGGTTTGCCCTCTTAACTTCCCCCAAGCCTTCACCATAAACTCATAGAGGTTTTGTTCATTTATGGCACAGACCCCATGATGCAGTTTATGGTTCCCAATGGGGCAGATCTTTGGCAGGGCCTCACGCCTTTTCAATGATCCACCCATTTCATCATGACACCCACCTCACAATTCCCCCTCACACAGCGGTCAAATCTACCCTTAATCTCCCATTCTGGGCACACTTCAAAAATGGCCTTGCAATTTTCCCCTTGAACTTCAAACATGACCATTCAAAGTAAAAGTGCCTTACAGTTTCTTCCTCCTCCGCTTCTGCTGCTCCCCTCTCCAGGGTCACCCCAGATGCGACCTCACCCAATTCTTTGAGTGGGGCTTGATCCTCCTTCCCCCAACCCCAGAGAATTCTGCACTGCTTCCAAAGCGTTGTTCAATCAAAATTTTCAATTTGTTTTAAAATTTTGACCAGTTTATGGAACTCTGAGTCAATGGCTGAATCAGTTTCAGCTAAGTAGCTGTGGTTGATAGTATGAAACCAATCAGATACTGTCACCGCTACTATTCCTGTGGCTGTCCCAGAGTTGGCCAAGCTAAATTCAAATGAATGTCTCAAATGTATTGACAATAGAAAACGGCCATTCAATGTCAAGCCAGATTTTACTTTGAAGAAATTTTTCATTGATCATCTTGATTAACGCTTTACCATTTTTGCCCCAACTTGGTTACCATAACTACAAAATTTTAAATAAAATGGCAGTGGAGGCCGCAGCTGTTCCTGCTAACACCATACTCCACCAGAATCTTCATGGGGTGATGGAACCCCTTGTGGAGAGTATTCCTACCCTAATTTCCCCCATGTTTTTGATGAAAATTTAATTTGTGAAATTGAGGAGTTTACTTTTGGTTCAAACCACGCTTTCATCAATGTGGCAAAAACTTCTCTTTTTGACCCTAATATCCCTGAATCCACCAGCGCATCAAGTTGTTCACTTGTGTGCATGCTCTCATCATTTTCTCTGAGCATCAAACTTACTCAATACATTAGGGCAATGGAAACTGTCGTTCTTATTAACAAAGAAAACCCACAGTTATACCTCCTTATGCCACATGTTGCTGATGATCTACCCCAATGTTGTCTGCCATGGTCCGCCAGCTAAAGAGAGCACTGGACAAAATTTTCCCCAAAGCTTCCTCACCTTTTGATATGGTTTCCTAGGCTGTTAGCTAAGGTGCCATATTGGGATTTTTTTAAATTTATGATAATCCCTTTGTTTGGCTCAATTACATATAAAGATGCTTGACAACTCCCCCTTATGGGTTGAGCACCATTAGTGCTAAAAAAGAGAATCCAAAGCTTATCAAACTGAGCGCTCCAAGTGCACCTACTGCAATAAGGGCGGGCATTTTGACACCGGTTGTCATAAGAAGAGATAATACTGAAGAGCAGGTGAAAGATTTGTTGGCATTGGGACATAAACCTTTATTGCTGGTGTATCTAACGTGCCTGACTCCACCCCTCTTCTACTGCTCATCTGACTTATAAAGATAACTCCTCTGATGAAAAATTTGAAGGGGGTTATGAAAATGTTATATACATAAGATATAGTGCAAGCTGAAGTTGCAATTCCAGATTGGTTGACCCTTAGAAGTAGATGAGGCCATATACTGAATAAAAATTATCTTAGCAAGTTCTGGTATGTCCTGAGGTTATTAATACTCTTTTTAACGCTGCCCAGTTAATTGCCTTGTTGATTCAATATTCAGCATATTCATACTTTAAAATTCATTATAGATAGATACCCTGGGACAGCTCAAAAACTCGCCTCCACTTCATTGTAAGGAGGTTACAGTTCTCCTCCAACTTTGGTGGAGCTATAACCAAGGTAGCAGTAATCATCAACAAGGTATGGGTTATAACCACCTTGACACTGGTTCCCTATTCAATGTTGTCTTTTTCAAAATGTATCAAGAAATATAGTTGGCGCCTAACTTAGAATACTCCCAAGAGTATGAAGCTGTGGGCCCAAACAGTACTTGTGCTATTGGGGCATACTCCTCCTTACCCTTCAAGTTGTAAAAATTTTCTGTCAGCACCCACTGTGGCCTTGAACAACAATACATACAATATTCTTATTGGCAACCAATTCATGCTTTTTTATGATGGAATTATCAATATGAAACAGGGTTTTCTCTACATGCTCAATTCTGAGGTTCCTCTAGTTTTAGACAATAAATATCTCATCAAGAAAGAATATTCTTTCCTGGTTGAATACCCTTCTTCTTGTTAACTTTGCATTACATAACGTCCTGGCAAAGTACAAAAAATTTTCTTAATCAGTGACCGCTTTAACAGGTGTTGGGCTTCACCCTAATATAAGTAAAACCTCAACTATATCATGATACATTTATTTCTTTAGGCAAGTTTGTTATATTTTTTTATAGATTTTATAATCAAAATTTTTTGTTGGGATTAGATCCTAAAATTAGTAATCTTAATTTAACTAACATCTAACGTTTAATAATGCCAAATATACAAACAATAAATTTGAGATGAATTTCCCCATAAATGCTCCAATGGCAATAAAGTAGGGAAGTTTACCCAAGCTTAGTTACTATTCTAAATTTATTTAAGGTATGCCAACCAGGAGACAGACATTACCAAAACGGAAATACCAAAACTAACTAAACCAAAAAACATAAATCAATCTTAAAGGAGCAGCGAGACTCACAAAAATGAGAACATATCAACCAGTTGGCACAGTGGCAAGCCACTTATCCCAACATGGTAGAAGAGGAAGGGGGATCAGGGGGCTCATCCTCAGGTTCCTTGTCATTCAAAGCGTGGTTAAGGCAGAGAGCAAGGGCGTGGGGTTATCAGCAACATGTGGGTTGAGATTGCAGAGGATTAAGTTGGTTGTAGAAATTATCATCATCTTAAATTGTGCTCAGGTAAGTGGACAAGAATTTTTTTCACTTGAATGCAGATGGCAGGAAGTCGGGAAACTAAAGCGGTAGTAGTGTGGGTAACTTTTTCTTTGAATTGTGAAGCAACAACCACTTTCTTAATGGCATCTGCGGCATGTTTATGAAGCTGGAGAATGGCTTTTTTGCTCTGTGGGGTCAAGGTCAGGGCAAGAATGAGAGGGGGAGACCTTTGGCAAGCCTATTTGCTGTTTGGGCAACCATATTGTGGAGGAAACATTTTTGGGTTGGGCAGCAGCTGTCACAGCAAAATGGTGTTGGGTGCATAACAAATTGTTATTCAGCCGTGGGGCATAAAAGTGCTGAGGGATCTCAGTGGGTTAATGTAAGGATAAATTCTCTCATGTTGACTTTGGAGTCTTCAATCACATTACCTGATTTGTCAGTTTCATCCAATGAGGACCAGGGGTTCATGTCATACAATTCCATGTTTTCCACAATAGGGATGGCTGAGACAGGTGAATGGGATGGGGCTTAGGAGCGAATTATTGTCCAAGCCACTCCTTGATTGGTAAAGCATTGGTGGCACCAGGATTAGGAGGGGTCTGATTGGCTGCTGACGCAGAAGTGGCAGCAGGCTTTGGAGGAGGTGGGGGTAGGATTGCCTTTAATTCCAAGAGTGCTGTGGGGTGGTCAGTGGATGAGGATGTGGTGGTCAATACTGCAGAGGCAGCAGAAGCATCAAGATAGGGGAAATTCCGCTTTGGGTGATCCAACTCAAATCAGGATGAACAGACAGTCTGACTGGCCTTGACGTGGGCCCAGAATGGGTGGTCAGGGGCAGAAGCAATGAAGATGTGAGGAGAAGCTGATAAGAAATGTTGCAAATGCAGGGCTGATTGTGGCAAATGCCTGAGGCCCTGCGAGGTGTGTGGCTCCATTGGGGACCACAAATTAAAGGATGAGGTCAGCTCCATAGGCTGCCAAACCTGCCATCAGCTCCTGATGAAGCACTACTGGGGGAAGGTGAGTGGGCAACACAGTGAACTGAACCAATAACGTGGAGCAAGTGGGGAGCCAGGTGCCCATTGTGGGAATGGGGGTGCCCTCAAAGAATAGGGTCACAGTTGCTGCAGTGGCAGCATTGGCATTGCATCCAAAAATGAGGTTGAAGTACCCCTTATGAGAGTAGAAATTGATAAACCCGGCAGGTTACACCACTTCCTGTGCTAATTTAATAATGGGTCTGTCTGCATATGGGAACAACTTCTCATATTTGACCTGTGGGCCAAAATGCATGTGAGAGTGGGAAAGGACATGAGGGCAACGGGGACTGCCTGGGATTGTGTGAGGTGAATGTCTAGATCTTTAGGCGGAATGAACCAACCCAAGGATTGGTTAGGACTGGAAAAACTAGTCTGAGCGTGTTTTCCCCCAAAACGGAAAACGCTGGGTGGGGTTTCACCACTGCCCCACACTGGAGTAGCATGCGGTAGGGCCATGGACAACAGTGGGTCAGGGGCGTGGCTAATTGGATTGCTAATTAGTTTTGAAATTTTTAGAAATTTGCTCAAGAGTGGGCTTGAGCAGTTAAAGCTAATTATAAGATGAGTTACTATTCATCCTAATATTAGGCTGAAGATATACTCAGTGTTTAACTCCTCTACCCACCTCATTAACTACCTCAAGCCACCTATCATGCATTGTGTCACCTATTCTAACTTTTTATCTGTTGGCTTTCCTATGGAAGATAATGGAAACCACTTAACTGTTACCATTATCTCAGTCCAGCTTTCAAAGATGAATCCTGATAAACTCTAACCCTGAACCTAAACTATGTATTTACCTCCTACATTTCTGAATCTATTTCTACCTTCATTTGTGGTGTATACCTATCTCTCACCATCTTGAGTACTCCTTTAATATATTTTATTTTACTATTGATTATATTCTGGTACTATTTAAAGTACCATTTAATTTTTATTAAAGTACATTCGATCTAATAATCTTTTGTCATTATTTTGCTTAGTCTTAGCTAAGGATTGTCTGCACCTTATGCAGAGATTTTTTCTTCTCAGATGGCAAAGATTACCTCGATGATGCTGATTATGTCAAGAGATTGCCTAGAATTTACTTAAAGATTCTCCCCTGTTCAAGTGAACAGAGATTGCCTTAGCAATGCCATTTCCATTGAGAGATTGCCTTAGGGAAGGATACCCCTAAGAGATTCTGTTAGAGCTACTTATGACTAATAATTGTGTAGAATTTAAAGGACTTGACCTTTAATCTCAACAAAAACCCAAAAACTGGTGCTTTCTTCCAGGTCCTCTGAGGCTACCTAATGAAGAGAAACCTTCAAAATGGATAATACCAGCGATAAAATATTATGTACACCAAAGGATCCACTCAATAAAGTCGATATACAGTATTCTTTAATTCAATTCCACATTCCCAGTCTTATGAAGAACTTTTGGATGATGCAAACTACCACCTTTTCTGGCTACCAAACAGTCTGAATTAATTATCTCAACTCAAATATAAATTTATTAATTAGACATTAGTCTACCAGAGTATTTAACAAGATATTACTGAAATCAGATGTTGTTGTTGGAATCCTGCTTATTAGTTGCTCTCAGGTGCCAATTTGGCAGGATTTCAACAACAGATCAAGCTCTTGTATCTGCAAATTAATTTTTGCACTTAACGGTATATAAACTATCAAATAACTTATAACTATAAAATCCAAATAGCAGCTTGGGGGGAAATGATCCTTTAATATTTTATGCATCCTAGTATTAACAAACTTGCAGGATAATATTGGGTAGGTGAGAGCCCATAATAAGAAGGGGTAAATTTTAATTAGTTGAATTTATTTTTAAACTATCAAAACTCTTGAAATTTCCTTCACCTCATGACATGGCTTACATTTAGGTATCAAGTTTGAAGGCGGAAGGATGTAACCATGAGTAGCATTTTTATATAGTTACTCCAATCAGCTACCTGACACATGAACTTAATTTTGCCTCTTATTGGAGTTACTATTGATTGATTGGTTAGTAAAATATATTCACCTCCAAGCACCCCATTTAGGTCTATAAAAGGAGAGGTTTTGACCTAGGCTTTAGCACCAAATTTGAGTTGGTGCTGGGGTGGAAATCCCCATTATTTTGGACTATCTACACCTAAAACATTCTTCTCCCTTAAGCAAGAAGCGATTTTCTGACATTACCCCCTTCAAAAATGTTGAGGGGAGAATAGGGGAACAAGAAGTATCCATTTAATCACTTTATATTGGATTTAGAGACAAGTACTTTATGGAATACCAATCTCCTCTCTTGTAGGTGATGGTTAAAGGGCATTTCATGAAAACGGCAGAATAAGTTTAGACTGGCCTGTCAATCGGGATGTGTGAGCACCCAAAAAGCAAGCAAGAATGCCAGTGGCATTGCCACTTGTATGACGTTGTATGGAGCCACAAATTGGGTGATAATGACTCATTGATGTAGGGTGAGCGTGAGAAGGAAGCTGATAATGAACCAAATAGAAACTAACCCAGACACTGAGGGTCTTACTGCAGGGGATTGTACTACTGGGTCTACCACTCTGGGGTTGCTGGTGGGAGGGTTCATTACTAATGTAAAGACAAGGGACGGATCCTTGTTTAAAATGAGTCATATAAGGCCATAGAATTCCCATATCTTGATAGTGGATAACTTCAGTAATGGGGTTAAATTCCCAAAAGTTTCTTGCGCATTGATACAGTTGACTAGGGTGGGAGTGATTGTAATTATCATAACTGGTAACACCCATCTGGTGTAGGGACCAACAGACCACCAGGTTAGTGCCATCAGGACTTTGACAAGAAGAATTCAAGTAAATAAAAAATTTGTGTACTAGCAGGAATTTATTGGAAAGGAAAATAAAGAGAATTGACCACCAATCTCCTCATTGTGATGCATCTGATTTTGTAGTGTCCAATTAGTAGTGGGTTAAAGCAGGGATTGGGTCCCTTAATTTTGACCTAATCTGGCGAATTTTTGGGGGAGGGGGCAGATATTTTTATGGAACCAACATCAAAGGATTTAGTGGCAGGATGAGTCACTACCAGTTTGGCCATGAACGCCTGGGATGAGGCTTAACTGCTTTTTTTGTTGGTTGGTACAATGGCATCTGGCCCAACGAGCAATGGGAATTCCCCAGGGCCACCCCACATAGGGGTGGTCCTAATTGGTTTAAATGGGTTCAGGATTCCTAACCCACCCATGCCGGTCACTGGGGCATTCATTTGACTAAATGAGTTACATCAGCCACAACTCCCAATTCATTAGATAGGGGTTTTAAATTATCTATGAATAATTCTGAAGGTTCCATCTGCTCATTGGGGATCATCTCCAACAATTTTGAAGAGTGTTTAGTATCAGAGATCATACTTCTAACTGAGTCAAAACTGTTGGCAATTCTGGCCAATAAATCAATAATTGTCCCTTCTTGACTATTAGGTTTCTGATCGTTGAGCTTTATCCCTTTTGGTTTCAGACCTTTCATCTTTGATTTGGTAACCTTGACACAGAATTCCTAAATTTGGCAGACAAGTTCAGCAGAAGTGAGCACAAGTACCAGGGGATGAATCTTTAGAGGGAGTGCTGTTACCCAACACTCATCTACCATGTGGGCGAGGTTGCTCTGGGTGATGATGAATACAGCCGCCCTCTCCAGCCCTTCTTATTTGTAAATGGGAAAATCGCCTGATCCATGCAAAGGGAACGTTCCCTATGACTCACAGGGCCCTCCCCATAATGATCCAAGCTTGCCGCTTCTAGGAGTGATGCAGTTATGGCAATACAGGACCATAGTGAACACTTGGAAAGTAGTAGGTAGGAGAGCTCAGAGCACATTTGCAGCTTGTCCTTATTTAGTAATGGTTTTCACTAAGTTGGTCATAGTCTCAGATTGGAGCTGAATGATGCGCTGAACCAACCTTGTATGGCCTTTTCAGGTTCCTCAACCCTAGTGGAGAAGACATCCTTAGCTAAAAGGGCTGGTGTCCCCAGTTATCGACCACATAAGATGTGGGAAGGGATATCCTTAGAATATGGTGATAACTAATCTGGTAGGCCATAAGAACACTAGGCAGGAATTGATTCCATTGCAACGGTTCTGAGGTGTCCATTTTTCATAGGATTGAGACCAAGGTTCCATTCGCCCTCTCCACAGTTCCATTTATAAACAAATTATAAGGGGCCTTGAAAGATTGTTGGGATCCCATGAAAGTAACCAGGAGCTTGACCACCCTGATGGAGAAGTTCTTACCATTATTCCAGAGTAGTACTTGAGGACATCCATGTCAAGAGAATATGTTTTGATGCAAGAAAGTTTCAGTGTCTTTGGGCGGTGAGAGCCACAGCTTCAATCCACTTAGTAAAGTGGTTAATGTTCACCAGGATACATCTGTTCCCACTGGTAGTCTGTGGTAGGGAACCTACCACATCTAGCTGATGGTGTGTAATGGTTGTTGAGAGGTAATTGGTTGATATTAGTATTAGTCTTAAAACTGGATTGCTTTTTTACATGTTAGTCAGGCATCCAAGGCCTCACAAATGGTTTCCATGATGCCTTCCCAATGATACAGTTTCTTAAACAAAAATAGGATTTCTTCACTACCCCATGACCTATGATAGAATGACCTTTAGGACAGCAGGTACATGCTCCAAGGGGCGAAGATAGGGCAGCCAATTTACTCCTAATTTCTTATATAACATCACGATCTCCACCTTTGTTTTTGGGAGTGCCATGCTAGCATCTTCTGAACTGGTTCATCTTCATCTGCCCATGCGTCAGGAGTCATGAGGAGGTCATGCAACAACTATGCTTTGCTATTATCAAGGTGAAGGACAGGCAGCTGCGTCAGCTCATCAACGTTCATATGGCGCATCCCAGCTTGATTCTCAATGGTCATATCATAATGCTGGAGATTAAGAGCCCAGCGAGCCAACCGCCCAGTGGGGTACTTCGTATTTTGTAACTACTTCAAGGATGCATGGTCAGTAATTACTTTGAATGGAGTCCCAGAGAGGAAAGGGCGAAGTATTTAACAGCGAGCAAGGTGTCCAGGCATTCCTTCTCTGTTACGCTGTGATTGCGTTCTGCTTTTATAAGTATCTTACTGTAATAGGAGACCGGATGATCAACAATGTTTCTATCTTATTTACCTATGATTTCCCAACGGCATATTTTGAAGCGTTGGTAAACAACATAAAAGGCTTACCATAGTCAGGGTGGCGGAGTATTGGCCTTTTTTTGCAATAGCTCCTTCATGGCCTCAAACGCGGCTTTTTGTTTTGCTTCCCAATATAAGGGGGTTCTCTTAGCCAGAAAGCGGACAAGGGGCTCGCTGTGCTGGGCGAATTTTTGGATGACTTGATGGTAGTACTCCTCATGCCCAAGAATAACTGGATGTCACGAAGGGTTTTGGGGCGCTGGCATCTTGGATATTGCTTCAACCTTCTCTTGTATAGGTTGTATCCCATCTTGTGAGATGGCGTGCCCAAGAAAATCCAGCTTCTTCTGAAAGAATGTACATTTTAATAGCTTCAGCTTAATGTTGGAAGCTTTAAGGCGTTGGAACCCTTCCTTTAAGTGTGAAAGGTGCTCATTGAACGTTTGGGAGAAGATGGTGATATCTTCAAGGTAAACAATTATGCAACTAAGCATCATATCCTGCAAGATGTGGTCCATGGTCACTAGAATGTTGCAGGAGCATTGCACAGCCCTTGTGGTAATTGGGTAGTTTGGAAGAAACCCTCACTGAAGATAAGCGCACACTTTTCCTGGTCTTGTGGAGAAAGGTCCATCTGCCAGTATCCGCTAGACAAGTCCATGGCAGAAAAGAACTTGGACCCAGAGAGTTGGGCCAGAGCGTCATCAATTCGGAGGATTGGGTAGCTGTCCTTCTTGGTGAGGTTATTCAGTTTGCGGTAGTCCATGACTACCAAACGCTGCCATTCTTCTTTTTTATGATCAATAGCGGAGATGACCAAGGGCTTTGAGAAGACCCCTGTAACCTCGCGTCTAATAACTGTTTAAGCTCTGTCCTCATATGAACTTCTCAACTTTTGATTTCCAATAAGGCTTAGATCAAATAGGATTGTAATCACCAACATTAATATTGTGGCTCCAGTTCTTCATATGTCCATAGTCAGTATCAGATTTGAAAAAATGTCACTATAAGACTCCAGCTAATAATGAATTTTATAAGCTCAGCGGGGGTTAGATCATCGGAAATTTTAACGTTGGGCAAAGCGCATATCATTTGTTAAGTTGGTAGTCCCATATCTAGCATAGACCCAATATAATGGACTTGGTGGATGTCCTCAATTGGAATCAGTAGGGCTTTTCCAATCTCCTGATGCTTCTTTAAAATCATGTCCTTTTTAGTGAGATTCCCCAGCATAAGAGTAATAGGTCGCTGGTAGGTAGGGTCTAGGATACCTGGCAACAACCAATGTTCCATAGGACTTATTCCATCAATGCTTGTTAAGTGTAGAAGACAGTTGCGGGGGATTCAAATAGCAATTTTGGTGTCTATCACCTTTGTTCACCCGCTTTGACTACTATCACCTCTAACGCATACAATGGAACGCCCTCTGAAGCATATATGGAGTCAGGAAGCTTTTTTTGCATTTCTGCCCTACATGATATAAGTTAGAGTGAGGGCGGAGTAAGGGTACATAACTAAGCATGAGTATTCTTTATTCTTGGGCTCATCGTTGGTAAAGACTAAAGGAACTTTGTAATTTAAAGGGAGAAAAATACCTGTTTAATAATAATGATTTTGTCATACTCAATCATGAATTGAGTGCCAATGAGTAAGTATGAGTTACTGTTTAATGCCACAGCAATGGCAGCCTTATGTGTTTCCAAATTTGTATGAGTAGAGAATAGGCTCCAATAGTTCGTGTATTGTTAGGCCCTGAAGTTCCAAACTTTTGTGAATAGTCCATGTCAGGCGCCAATTTATTTATATTGATGAGCTTTAGGAGACCACATTCACTGGAGCACCCGTATCAAGGATGGCTAAAACGCGCACCTTATTGATGACAACCTCTATCTTAGTTATCATGCTACCAAAAGTAGGGTGAGGGCGAAAACTTCCTTAAAACGGAGAGGGGAGACAAGGTGTTGAGCCATCGCAGGGTATTCATCTTATATACTGAAGGGCATGAACCTTCTGGGTAGATCGGATCACTGTACCAATGAATGTTCAGCATCACTTGGAGTATCAATCATCTCTAAAAACCTCAACAACTGTTGAAGATAGGTTCATCAGGGTATCATGGCTATATCAATTCTTTTAGGCCTCAGCCTATCTGGAATCTACACTTCCATGGGGGCTCCCAAGGCATATTAGCCCGCGTCTTAAACACCCCCTTCAAACTCGTCATCAGAGGGATTGTCAACGCACCTCAACGAGTTGCCAAGAGGGCCTGAGTAACCAACTTGTTCTCCTCACGGGGAGGGCTTTTTGGCGCTCATCTACCCTTTTGGTTTTTGAAGGGAAATCGTTGCTGTACCAACTTTTGGGGCCACTGGAGGAGAAGAACCCTTCAGGTGTGAGGTCTGAGGAGTTAGCGTCATGGAGGTAATGCTTTAACTACGCCAGCTTTGGGTTGATCAGCTGCTGTGTGCTTTTGTGAAACAAGTGGTTTAGCTTTGGTGACCTGGTCATTTAACCTATTGTTAGATGGGGCCAATTAAACTTGAGAAAGGGGTTTAGGCTTAGGAGCCATGAGGAGGAATTCATCAGATGAAAGAATATGATCTTGGTGGCTAGTTGGGGGCAGGGAGCGCTGCCCTATTGACGATAGGGCACTATGTATTACTAGTTTGAGATCCTTAGGTTGTTTGAGCAGAGGAAGATCAGGTTTGAGCTGTGCCATAGGTGCTGGGCTCATAGTAGTAAACAGCATAGTGGGGCCCATAGGGCTCATAATAGCCTCCTTTGGCGGAGCTATGGTTGAGTAATACTCAATGGTCAGAACCTGGGGGTTTGAATAAACACCTGAAGTAGCTTCAACGTTATATGTATCTACAACTTCCAGAAGTTCCTCCTTAATAACATGGATAGTACAGAGGTGACGTTTAATAGATATAAGATTCCAGGTTATAAGATGGTGAGAAGCTAAGCCAGTTAGAATGGCCTTAAGGGCATTATCAAGGGGTAAAATTTTTGTGAGTAAAAATGGATAAACTTTCCTACAAAACTGTTAACAAAAATGAAATTGATCCTCCCTTCTGCATGCAAGGCATATGAAGGCCTGTTTCCTTCAACGTAAACTTTGGGTTGAACCAAATTCTTCAACAAGGGCTTCCTTCACCTCCACCCAGGTGTGGAGCACGGCCATACTTAAAACCATTATCTTTTGGACCAGGCGACTCAAACAAGGGGGAGGTATTTAATTTTCTGATCATCAGAGGTTTCAACATAACAGATTCATAAACATAGAGGAACGAGGCGATGCTACCCTCACCTGGGGCAAACTTTTATTGAAAAGGGGTTTTTGAATCACTGGAGGGGCCCCATGAAAAGGGTGCTTTTAATGCTTTTGGAGTCGAGATAGAGCATTGTCAAGCTGTTGTTCCAATGCAGCTATTCTTGGTTCACAAGCATCTGTGAGGCTAGAAGGATCAATCCCCCAGCAGCCACCATCTTAAGTGGTTGTTGTGATGTACTATACTGTAGTGAGCACCACTTGTTGGATTTTAGGCGTGTGTTATGCTCGCAGGTGCATTTTTCACCTAAATTCCAACAAAATATTTCAGGAGAAGTTGTTTTCTAATGCGGGATAATTGTATAGGGGGTTATCTACCACTTGTGATAAACACATTAAAACTGCATTTAAGATAAAAGATTGATTTTTAAGCTTTTTTTAGCTGCAATAAGGGGACAAGAAACAAATCCTCTTAATAAGTCAATACTTAGTACTTAAAATGTCAAGGCTTGAAGTTTGGATTGCTTAGTAAATTATGAATTAGGGTATATTTGGATGTAACCTATCAGAGCTCAGGAAACTCATTTCACTTTGATGGGACAAGTGATGGAGGGCAGGTAGGATAAATCAACGCGGTAAGGTTTTAATCTTTTACATATCAGTGGGAAGGAAAAATTTTGCATCTTCCTGGGCCTCCCTGACCCTATAAAACGGTTTAGTCTCTTCAGTGTAGGTTGTACTACATTAGAAGTGGCCTGGGGAGGAGCCTCCGATAGACTCCCTTGATTTCGCCGCATAGTTAGCACAATTTGACTATCTGAACTTGTGGTATTTGGCCAAGCGTTAGTAATAAATTTATTGCCCCAATTAAAGGGGTTTCACCGAGAATTGGCCAGGGTCTTTTGGCTAATATCGTCCTTATTTTTGTCCATATTTTGCACCAATATACTCTTATTACATATTTGGACTTGTAATTGTTTAACATTCCTTAATTGCCTTTGGGTTCAACCACCAATGATGGAAGATTTACCAAAACATGTCCAAGTTGAGTTTCCCTTTTTGTAGAATGCTGAGCAATTCAAATTTCACTAAAGTAGCAACTTAACTTAAAATCTCATTTGATTGAAATGAAAATTGTACCCATGCAGCTGCAAGTGTTGGAATCAGGAAAGGTTTATGATCACTGGTTTTAATTTGCCCCAGATTTATACAATATTACAGGAGAAATTCAATCAGTACTGCCAAAGTAAAGTAAAGGGTGATTATCCACCCCTAGTTAGAATAATAAAAATAAAAAGTTTTTACTAAGAAGTTAGGTTTTTATGGTTTTTATTAGTGTAGTCGAGGGATAAAAAAACCCTTTTGTTAAGTCAATACTTAGTATTTAAGCAGTCAAGGCTCAAAGTTTGAATTGCTTAGTAACTTCTGAATTAAGTAAGATTGGAATTCAACCTATTAGATTGGTTGGGACTCACCTCGCTTCATTAAAGAGTGGATGGTGAAGTGACAGCCAGGAAGATGAACCCATGAGGAAGGGATTTAATATTTTTTGACCAATCAGAAAGTGAGAAAGTATTCTCACCTGATGTAGCCCCCTCCAAGGCTATAAAAGGGGTGGTTGCAGGGTAGGATTTTTGGCTAAGTTAGTGAAGGGGTGGAGAGAACCCTCAGAACAACACCAATTTTTCCCCAGGTTTGTCGTTACCCTGTTACCAGCTTTAGGGAAATTCATCCAAGGATTTGGGGTATTAGTGTTACCCCAATTTTCAGGGTTCCACAAAGAATTGAACAGGGTTTTTAGGCCGATGTCTTATAAATTGAAACTTGAATCACTCTTAATATAACATCAGACTTGTAATTATCCAACAGCAAGAGCCACAATGGTAATGAGAAAAACAAGAGCCTTTGTTGAAATAAGAGCAGCAGAAAAACATTTACAATTAGGCTAAAGCTCCACAGTAAAACTTGTAAGAAGCTAAAAAAGATCCCATAGGATCAAAAAGTTGAACTCCGCTTATCAGGGACTGGAACTACTTCTTCCCAGTTTGCAGTAGTAAGCCATGAACTTGCTGTTCCCGAGCTAAAAGTTCAGTAGAACTAGGGGTGGTGCGGACCATACTAATAATAGAAGCTTCAAATGGCCAATTTAGTCCTAATGAAGAGAGGACCGCCTCAAACAGTTCCATTACTGTCAAGTCCAGTGTACCTACTATGCATGGACGCAGAACAATAGATAGAGTGAATTGTTCAAGTAGCAGTGATTCTGTGCTCGTACTATTGAATCATCAAAAATCCAGGAAATGAAAACGCTGGTGTAGGCTTAATAGAGTATATGTTTGGTCATATAACCTTATATACTATAATGATATATATATAGTATAAGTAACAAAAGATAGTATATACTTTAAAGATTTGCATTGATAGTATTTTATTGGCCGTGATATTTTAAAAATATGCCTTAGTTATATATTCCTTTCCACTCCCAGGAATTACTTAAGCTTTGTTGATTTTTCAAAATGGTACTAATATTCTTCAGAGCTTCTGTAATTACTGCTTGCACTTGATTTAAAAAGATAGTTGAAATCGTCTCAAAATTTGCAAACAAGTTTGGGTATCAATTAACTGACTCAACATTATTGCAATTGAATTTAGTACTTGATTAATTTATCCAACTTGTTGCAAGTAATCTTTGATATGCAATTAATTAATCTAAATTCCACACATATCTATTGATTTGATAATAATATCTGAAGTCTCAGGAATTCATTAATATAAGGCTTTTCCCTGACACCGCGGGCCCTGATGCTAAGTTGCAAATACACAATCATCTTATAAATATAAATTTGATACATTAATAAGTCCTACTTAGACACCTCAATCCCTAAGTACTACATATAATTTTATATACCCTATTGGTAAATAACGTTTTTTCACAGAATCTGTTTTCTTATTGTTGTTTTATTTAGTATAGTGACACCAAATACAGAAGGTTTATTATCAAATGGTATAGACTTAGCCTTCTGTTGTCAGCAGAGGTTAAGTGAGCTACGTTGCATTCTGGAGTAGCCCCATTGTGTATAATTCCAAGGCTTTGACATGGATGGACATGCTTGTTACCATGATAAAAAGTCCCATGTACGCAATGGTAATACCACCAAAATTTCTGGGGAAGCATACTAAGAATAATTAATTGATCTAATGCAAATAGCTCAACCCCTTTCACCTGCACCCTCTGAGTGAGTAGCTACTTAGCAATATAATGGTATGGAGGTGTTATCACATGTGGAGTACCATTTTCACAACACCATATATTTCAAGATGCGCTTGACTCTTTGCTATTCCAAGAATTTTATCAACTTCAAATCTAGAATAGCCTCCACAATTATGGTCTCAACCTCTTCTTTTTTTTTTTTAGTACTAGATGGTCCCAACCCAAGGGGGGGGATTCATCGTCTCAACCTCTTCTTGTTTCTTGTCTTTTAATGGAGGCAGTAATAATGCATGAAAGAAAAGTGTAGGTCTTCCAATGTTCTTGCTTCTTTAATTGTAAGGATCCATTTAAAAGACATTTTTTGTGGGAACAGTATTGACTGTTTGCAAGCTGGATTCTGGGATGGAATCTTGAGCTGTAGATTTTCGTGTCTAACATCACCAAGTCACCTAGTTGGTAGTTGGGGACATGTGGCGTTTATTATAAAAGAACCACTTAGCGTCATGTTATTTTTTATTTAACCAAGGCAAGCCAACCAGGGGACAGGCATTACCAAAAGAAAGAAACAACATGAAACCTGAACAGGGTCAACTCTGTCAAAGAAAGTTTTTCCACCTCTGGATCAGGACTCAAATTTTTCTGGTTACATCATGGGTAAGGTTTTCATGTTATTAGACCTAGTAACTGCCAATAGCTTCCTTTGGCTGGCACCCCGATCAATGTGCGAAGGGTGGGAATTGAACCTGCAGCCTTCAGGTTGGTAGCTGTATGCCCTTACTGACTCACCTTCCACCCCCGCGTCATGTTATTTTAGTTAGCTGTTTATGATACTACTTATGAATCTTTCATATGTGGTAGGCAAAGACTTCTGCCGCCAGAATGATAATCTTAATTTGTGAGCTGAGGGTGTAGAAAGGCATCATGAAATGTCACTCTCACTAAAATGATGATAATATAAAAGGTGTGGGACACTTACAAAAATCTATTTACTTTTTTGAAGGTGTGAGCCCCCTTTTCATTTTAAGGTTTATTTCTTTATAACAACAGGTTTTTTTACTTATGGTCCAAGCGTTTTCAACACTGTTGAAGCATTGATAAAATTGGAGATGACTTCTGTTAACTCAATTGGGCTCCTCTAAACCTCTAATGGAGAGTTTAGTCTTAGTCTGAACCTTTTACTTATTTGGGGTTATTAGCACCTAACTAGATAACAATAAGTAAATCTGTAAGAAAAAGTGAGTCAGTTTATTGATAAAATTAAAAAGTTAATATATAGAAAAAAGGAGTGCATTTAACTATATATGATAGGGCTGGGCAATAATTACTAATCTACCAATTGTGTCTCAGTAGAAGATTATGAAGTTTCATTTTAATTCAATTTTTAGGAGCCTCATGTATCTGATCCTGTTAGCCATTATTGGTCTAAATCTCAAATTTTATTAGCTCATGTTTTAAGTGTAAGAGTACTTTGCTGTCTTGGTACTTGACGAAATTTGTCCTTTTGTAGCTGTTCTGGTCCACTCAATGATCATCTAAATCCTTTTATTAAGCAGTTAGGTATTATACACTTTATATGCTGATATTATAATGGTTAAGCTATTTTCAGACAGAGTATTGTTAGTTTAGCCGCCATCAGCAGCATTACTTAGGGTTTGGTCACTGGCTATAAATAATACGCATTATTGCCTATAAAAGGGTTTTGCTTTTGCTCATCTCCAGTTATATCATCTCATTCATATCACTTATAACATATTGTGGGTTTTTACAGAAATCTTTTCCAATGGCGAGGAATTAGACGGTTTAGTTGGATAATTCTTAATATTACCCTCCTCAAGACAAGATATAGGTAAAGAATTTAGGTTATTGGATGCATTGGTTGTATGTAATTAAAGTTTTATTTAGCTTGACTATTAATCAGTTCTTCTTTAATGAGAAAAATTTCTGGTCTCGCCCATTTGGTCTGTAACTTCTCATGTTGTTCTCCAAGCATATAAGAGAACAAGACCTTCTGTCCTATCTTGGATATGGAAAAACTCTCTTCTGTTACTATCCTTGGTACTCTCCTTAAGTAACTTCATTATATTCTTTTTTTGAATTATAGTAAAATGTTGACTAACTCCTTAGCTATAGCATAATGGTACTTTCCACGGAAATAATACTCCTATCCACGTCCATGATTTGAGGTAACAAGCTCTGTAATACAACTTCTTTATTATATAATGTCTTAAAAGGCAACATGATAATAATCTTTTGGTAGCATCACTGGAAAGCAAACAAAGCTGATGGCAAAAAGATATTATACTAAAGTGTGGTTTGTTGTGATTTTCTTGAGTATTGGTGCTAAAGTCCCATCAACTCTTTCTATACTTCCCTTGATTAAAGAGGTTTAGAGAATGGTAAAATGCTGTATGGCTCCCACTAAATCCATTAATTGTTTCACCACACTTGATTAGTATCGTCCATTATCAGAAAGTAGCGTTTGTGGACATTCATGCCAATGATAATTTGGCTTCATGAAATCTTGCAGTACCTCTTAGTGTGAATGCCATACTGTAATCGCTTCTAACCACTTGGTGAATTTGTCTATGGCGACAATAGTAAACTGATTCCCACTGATGACTTAGGAAACGGTCCTACAACTTCATTAAAACATTTTGATATAGTGTAATAAGAGGGACATGATTAAATTTAAAAGTCTTTTAGTAATAGTTTAAACTAGGATATTCAGTGCAGAAATTCAGTGCATTAATAATACCATCCAACATTGTTTCTCAATAGAACTTCTCATATAGGTGGATAGGGTTTCTGTAGACTTCAGTGGCCAATTTGGCGGTGTCCTGCCATGGTTATATCAAAACTATTATTTAGCTTTTTTTAGCACTAGTGGTGCCCAACCCAAAAGGGGAAGCCACCACGAATATTTATTTTGCAATTGGGCCAAACAAAGGGATTATTATAAATATTTTTTCCTAATATGGCACCTTAGTTAACGGCCTAAGAAGCCATATCAGACGGCGAGGAAGCTTTAGAAAAACTTTTGTCTAGCGCCTGCTTTATCTGGTGGACCATGGCAGACAGAATTGAGGTGAGTGCATCAGTGAAATGGGGCATAAGGAGTTATAGTTGTGGGTTTTCATTATTTATAAGGACAGCGGTGACCATTACCTCAACGTATTAAGCAAGTTGATGCGCAGCAAAAGTGATGAGAGCTGGCACACAAGTGAAAGGCTTGATGCGCCAGCAGATTTTGGGATAAGCGGGGTTAAAAAGAGAAGTTTTTGCTGCATTGATGCAAGTGCGGCTTGCACCTAAAGCGGGCTTCTCAATTTTGTATTTTGCATCCTCCTCAAAATCATGGGAGAAATGTGGGATGGGAATACCCTCAACAAGGGTTTCCATCGCCACATGGAGTTGTTGGTGGAGGAGACAAACTATTATTTAGCATCACATACAATTACCACTTTCCTGAGTAAATTTATCCAACTGTCCATCTTTAATTCTTGATGAACTTGGGCAACTCTTCAAAATATTCTTCAATGCATATTCTTTATCATTCCATTTTTTTCTAAATTCTAATTAGTTTATAGACCCTGTCAATCTCATGTGTTTTTAAATGGAAATTAATAATTGCAACTGGGTCATCTGCGTTTAAAAGGTTCTCTACAACATGGTGTGGAATTGCAAAATCAAACCTTTGGACTAAACTGCACATCTTTCTAGGCGTCCATCTGTGTTTTTCATGCTGGTAGAAAATTGCAAGAATGCATGGTTTGTGAAAACAAGAAAATGCACTTTATAGATATAAGTTTAGGAAATGCCAGACAGCTACTATACCAGCTAGAATCTCACGTTACATGACTTTTTAGTTGCTTTTATCCCTTATAACGTCTTTAAGTAAAATTATATAGGGTGTCAAGGTCATAGTCATCTAGCTGTGATAAGATGTCCCTCATCTCTACATTAATGGTAACTGTGTAGAGGTAAAAGGTTTTTTTACAAGTGTTAAAATTATCTGATGCTTCACCAAGAGTTGATGGATTTATTGGAGGAATCTTCTTGTTTTTGTCCCCATATGAATAGTAATACTTTTTTTCAAAAGGTTGATAAAGGTTCTGAAGTGTTTGCAAAGTTTAGCACAAACTGAGGGCAGTAGTCTGTCATGCCCAGAAACATCTGTACATATCTTATGCACTTTTGGCTAACATACCTTGGATATGGGTTTAACCTTGCCTTATTGAGGTTTGATGCAACTTTGGTTAACTTCATTTCTAGGAACTCAAACTGAATCATCAAAACCAGGCATTTGCTGCGCTTAGACTCATGTTTTAGCTCTCTTAAACAGGCAAAGCTTCTCTCAAGTTCTTTAGGTGCACATTTATCCCTGCTCTAAAAGTTAATTTTGCCTATATAAATGAGCACACTTGACATCTTAAGATCCTTTAATCCATAAATTTTTTGAACGTTGCTGAACGTTGCACAAACCCTGTGTCATACGCTTTGGTTTCTAAAGACTGATTAACAATGAGCGCGCATCCTCCAGATCTTCTAGTAATACCTCCATTTTTTAATATCCTCTGTCTAAGTTCATTGCAGAGAAATATTATGAGCCTCCTAATGATTTCATGAATTAATGAGCGGAAAAAGTATGAATTCTTCTTAGTCCAGTAGATCAATCTCATGTAATCAACAACAATATCTGTAAGTACCATCATTCTTTTGCACTAGTAGGAGGGGCGCTCCCAAGGACTCCTATACGGACTTACCTTCCTGGCATCCATAAGCAGATGTAGCTCTTTTGATTTTATCTCTTCTCCACTATTGGACATTGGTATAAATTGGCCTGAATGGTATGGTGATTTTAGTTTCAATTCTGTGCAACTCTACTTTGAATGGCCCATAGTCATTGGCTAAAGTACAGATTTATTTTCTTTAAATCTAAAAGCTTATTAGTTCACGCTTCTCTTGTTCAATTAACTCTTTAAGACCCTATTTTTTCAATGCCTGCTATCGTGTGGAAACACTAAATGTCAGCATATCTATGTATCTTCGCTCTGACCATTGTTTGACCTTTCTTGACTTTAACTGGATCATGATATGTTTCCAAGCATAACTTTGACTTTTCCTTGATAATTGAAATTATAAAACCATATAATCACTCATTGATTTTGATCTCTAACTCCATTGGGTCAGTGTCTTTTCAGCATTGCTTTTTCTAAATCCACGCTAATGTTGACAAACATTATATTCAGTTCTCCAGGAGAAATATACATTTCCTTAATGGCATACAAGGGAAGTTCTGACTCAGTAACAACAATGGAAGGTGGTTGTTTTTTACTTTTTCTGCAATGTATGATTGACTGGTAGATTAAATGCTCATTTTAAACTGGCCACATTTATTTTTTCTGCTCCCTATCCTTTAATCCTAATTATTAGTGGCATTTGCTAGTTGATAACACTGATTTAAACTTAGTTTAAATCAATAAATTTATAGATTTTACTAGTCACTGCGTTCCTTGAGGGAAATTATAATGGTACCTCTCAAGTATTACTGCTGAAGTGGACAAGACAACGAGTCCAAATAGTAAATGTAGTACTAAATATGCTCCCAGTTCTTAGGTAGACTCATTACTGTTGTTTATTAAATTGCTTGATAGTCAGTTTTTAATGCAAACTTCAATCTATTCATGGCTTATGACGGCATAAAATTGAAAGATCTCACTATTAGGCTTTGCCTGGTTGAAAATTGCTCTTATATTATATAGATATAAGCAAAATGGGCTGTAAACATAATGCTAATTTATAAATGAAAATAATTGATGTAAATCTAAGAAAAGTAAAGTGCATAAAAAACCTTTGGTAAGGTGGCCAATTAAAGTTAGTATTGTTATTCCTCCAATCTTAACATTGAAATTGGCATCAAAATTTTAAATTGCGACTCTTAGTTTAGTAAGATGATTGAAGGGAATTTGACTGCAGTTATGCAAAAAATTCAGAGTCTATCTTTAATATATAATTCATTAAGAGTTGTTTTTGAAAAGTCTGTCTTTTAAATAAAACAAAATAAGAGTAGTAATTTCCCCATTTGCAAATTTCTTTTAAGAATCACCCTCACATTATTTTCTATTCTTTCTAAAGCTGTAAAATTAATTTTAAATCTACCAATGGCATTATCAGTATAAAGAATTAATTCCTAAGAAATGAGGCTGAAGATGCCTTAGCGTTGGATATAAATTTAGAGACTTAGCACCTTACAATCCACTTGTTGTGTATTTGTATATATCTTTCAGAACTTTCTCAATTGATTAAGTAAATTATGCGCGGTTATGACCCTATCTTGTGGCTTGTACAACTACTAACTGAGCTTAAGCGCGTCAAGTCTTCTCAATAAGTGGAATGTCATCTTATAGAAACAAATTATGACATTTAAAGGATACATCTTATTTTTTGTGTTTTTAAACGTTCTGGAAACCCCTTAGCCTGCAAATCTCCCACCTTGTATATCAACATCATCAAAGTGATGAATGTGGCTTTCTTGCTTCCTCTTTATGCTGTTTGATTTCCATCAATGTTTTAAGCCAACTGTATGTGTTTTCACCTATAATATTAACCTCTTTTTTGTGGGAAACTACCCTTGCTCATCCTTAGACCCCAACGAGGCTGATCTTCAACACAATGACCTGACACAAATATGCTTCCAAGCACGTTTTCAACACACTATTAGTTTCTTAAAATCCTTACATGAGCAAATGGATACGCTCATCTCCTCCTTGATAAAAAATTTGTTACATGAATGGTAAATTTTCTGGAGAATTTACTTGGCTTAAATCTTTCCTTGGATGACTATGAGGACCTCATTCATCAGGGAATACTCAAAGAGGCTTCATATGAGGACTGTCATGCGCTTCTATCCCTGCAACAGCGCACCTTTTCTGTAACAAGGTATGTTGCATGTTTATGTTCCTTGGCCTGGTCTACCATTAGCTCCCCTCACCCAGATCCCGCGTATGTTTAGATAGAACTTGGGGACAGATTAATTAAGACACCTCAGCGACCTGTTTTGCTGACACATTGGAGGAGAAATAAACCATAGTAGTACAGGTTGAGCAACAAATATCTATGGTACAAACAAGAAAGGTAATGACCAAAGGTCTTAGCCCTCACAACCACAGCACCTCTGCTCCTTGTGAAAGACTAGCTCCCCTTGTGAGTGCTTCTCCTCTACCTATAATGGAACATATCTCTGGAGAAATTTCTGATATGAGTGGCACCATGGAGTGGTGCACCCTTACAATTTGCGCCCTACTCCAACACGCTTATGAATATTATTAAAATAAATCAACTTCTATGTCCTACTTTTTTATACCATTTACCGCTAAACATAAAATTCAGAAGGCTAAAATTACAACTAAAGATGTTAAAGCACTAGTGGATACTGGTGCAGAAGATAACTTTGTGGATCTTGCTCTTATTGAATGACTCCGCTTTCCCAACTCACTTGGAGTTAAAGTTACCCTATCTGGCACCTCTAATTCTTCATGTAGCTGGAGTCAAACAGCCGTTTACACTTCACCAATCCTATTATATGTTAGAGGAGCTTTTTTGTGCCTTTGAAAATCACATTCCTTAATAATAGTTGTCATCAGATGGTGGCACAAATAATCTTTCTATTTAGATATATGTAGTGGCTTAGTAACATTGCATTGATATAAAAAGTGACCCGCAGTCTTGGATTTCATTCTATGCCCTTTAATGGACCAAACATGGGTGTGATAACAAAGGCCCTTCCTTGCATAGTCCTTCTTGTCAGAATTCCATGAACTTTGCTCTCTTTTTTAAGCCTGTTGCTTATTATGAGTCATCTGCTACCAGTATGTTAACACTCTAGTTCAAGTTGAGGACAGCGCAGAGCTCCCTAATGGGTGTCATATATATTCTTTGTAAAGCAAATATAAAGAATCCTCTAAAAGTGTAAGTGAATTATATGCTGGCGTGCAAATTCATCCACCCACCAAGTCTTTTCTGGTTTCATTGCCACTTCTGGTAGACTTAAGCAAATGGGGACCTAGCCTTTTTGTTGATCTATGAAGACTAAACACCACCAATGAGTCAGTGTAATACCAGTGTTGATTATGAAAGATATCACTCCAATGATTGCCAATAGTAAGAGTTTCTCCAAACAGAACCTCATTGACGCCTTCTACCAGATTCAATCCACCCTCAGAATTAACAATACACCATTTTCTAGTGTCACTTATGATTTTTTGAAATATGTTGATGCCTTTTGACTCCATAATGCAACTTCTGTATTATAATATATGATTGAACAGGCGCAGGGCGATTTTGTGGAGAGATTCTGCATGATGTACATAAACAACATTCTCGTTTTTTTCAGAGAATAAGGAAAAGCACGCTTAAGATAGTGAAAAAGTTCTTTATGCAATTACTAAGGACAATTTGAGGTTAAAGCTCTAAATATAAATATTCTAAGGGCTCTGTCACATTCCTGGGAAATATCATCTTTAAGAATTACTTGGATATTCTAATGAATAACTGTTGGCAATAAAGAAACTTGGTTCTATTAAGTGAGTAAATTTTAGTATAGAAATTCCAGGAAGTGGTAAACTTTTATCATCTTCTGCAAAGGATCTCTCTTCCACGTCTGTGCCTTTAACCCATCTCTAAAGACAGTTGCCTTTTGTTTAGGGGCGTTGCAGAAGAGGCTGCATCTTGGCCTTTGAGAATAGTATGCTCGCCGCCCATATTCTAGTTCACTCTTATTCAAATCGCTCATTAATTTTTGAAACAGAAGCATATAACATTGTTTTAGGTATTTCTTTTATAAGAGGGTGAGGATGGTTTGGAGTATCCTGTTTGTGTTTTCAGCTGCAAGTTGATTAGGAGAAGAAAAACTGCCTTGTGTATGTCAAGGACTACTTGACATTAAGGTCTCACTTAACAGATGGCTGCATCATCTTCTTTGCATCCACCATCCTTTTGTCAAGAGGATGGACCACCTTGCAGTGGAGTTCAATAAGTGTGCTCATTTAATGAACCAACGCCAAGCCTACTAGCACAGGTAGCTTAATCAATATAGCTTCACAATTATATATAATCATGGATAGTACAGCATATAAAATTATCCTCATTTGTGCCCCTTCTTGCTTTTTATTATTCCAAACTAGACGTTTACAATTCCGCGACCATGATTATTCCAACCTTCTTTCTTTTTTTTAGTACTAGATGGTCCAACCTTCTTTCTTTGATTAAGGCTCCCTACACCTTCATGAAAAGGTTATGGAAGAACTAAGGTCATTCTACCTTTGGAAAGGAATAAGAGAGTTACTTGTTGAAGGCTCTATAAAAGGTGCGCATAAGATCTATACATAAATGACGGTACTATTTGGTACCATGAAAAGGTCTGTGTACCCAAAAAAGAAATGAAAAAAGAGATTTTAAGGCCTATAATGTTATACCCCTAGCTGGTCATCATTATGTGTAGAAGAAAATGTGCTTGATTTAACGTTACAAACTTAGTCCTGGTTGAGGGCTATGGTGTAAAAGTAAGTCTCAGAATGCTTGATGTGTGCCAGATCCAATCCTTCGCGTTTCAAGCCTCAGGGTGAGTTAATTCCGCTCCAAATTCCGCCAGGCCTTGGTCTTCTATCAACGTGGGTTTCATAATCTGTTTGCCATTGTCAAGAGAGTTTGATGTTTTTATGGTGGTAGTGGATCAACTTACTAAGTATGCGGAATATCTCCCTGCACTTAGCACATCACCTAAAAGGAAACAGCAGTGAGGTATTAAGTTTTTTTTAAAGAAAGGCCTAATGGAGAAAGTTGTTTCAGAATTGGGACCCAAATTTTTATTCCGTTTTTGGAATCACCTTCTGCACAAGTTAGATGTCAAGCTTTTCCACTACTCCACTTACCATCCCTAGTTGAATGACCAGAAAGAAAGGGTTAACCAGTCTCAGGAGCAGTATCTTTGATTCACCATCCCTGCCCAGCAGGACACCTGGACCGTTTGGCACCCTCTCGCCCATTTTTGATATAATAATTATAAATATTCTTCCACGGTTATTTTTCCATTTTTGCTAACCGTGGTCAACATCTATAGATGTTTAAGGACAATTTGATAAATTTTTACCGGCTGTAGATGGCCTAGTGACAAACTTTTTAGTTAAGCATGATTTCCTTATAGACTTATTTCAACAAGGATGTGCAAGTCCAGAAAGTAAAGGTTGTTGCTTTATGCTCTAACCCTATATGTATATAAGGAAGGAGACATGTCTCTCATTACCGCCTTTCAATACTCCAATCCTCTTTAGTATTAAAAGTTGGTTAACTTGCCTTAAGGAACATACAAGGTGCTGCGCCAAATTAATGACATAGCTTATGATCTGTCATTATCTGAAGATTTACAAACCCATCCAATTTTTTATGACTCTTAACTGAAAAAAGTTTAAAGTGCTTGTAGCGGACAAACTGGGCCCTGTTTGTTCAGAAAACCCTGAAAAAACAAAATACAAAGTTGAGGCCATCCTTGCAATCAAGAATCTTAAACTTTTCTACTTGGTTAAATGGCTTAATACCTAATGAAGAAGCAACCTGTTTATTAGCCGCTGACTGCGCCCACTGACCTAAAAAAGGAATTCTTTGTCAATAAGGGCATGTAACTAAAAAGTGTGTTGTCATAACCAGGATTTGCCTAATCAACACATTGCTCTCATATTTTGTAAATAGAGCAAATTGGCCTATAGCAAATGCCAATTTGTATGCTAAATAATAAGTGCTGTTAACACTGACATAAAAAGTACAGCTATAATTTTTAGGGGATGCGGCCCAAGCAAACTTAACTAACCCCTCCAATATTGACCATCTTGACTTTAGCATCTGATCCTGAAATCAATGAGCCTCAGAGCTACAAAGTCGATTGAAAGTGGATTTGACTGCAGTTAATTTAAAGCTTCATAATTCACCTTCAGCATCCAATACCTTAAGAGTTTGTAATAAGTAGATTTTCTACAGAACCTTTTATCATTGTAGGATTTACTCCTAGCAAATTTCTTATAAGCAGCTCCTACTATCAATTATCGTTAGTTAAATTTTCTTAAGCTGAATAAGCCCAATCAATGATTTTTCTTTATCATAATTTGAGTAATTAAATTATTCAAAAGAAAATGAGGCCACAGATGCCACGGATAAAGCTTTAGTTTGGAATCTTGGAACCTTTCACTCCTCTTGTTGTGCATTTTACTTTACCTAGTTAGCTCTCTCTCAATTCATCAATTAATTGTGCCAGTTCTGACCTTTTTGGTGGCTTGTACAACTATTTCCTAGGCTTACACATGGGCATGCCTTCCCATTAGTTTGGCACGCCATCAGATAGAAGCAGATTATGACAACTTGTGCGTCAATGTCAAAGGCTGAACGTACTTTGAACTTGTGTATTATGACTCCAATTTTGTAATACTCTTTTCAATTGACATTCATGCAGTAAAATTTGCACTTTCAGTTTGATTAAATTCTTTTACTCTTACAGGAGGCGAAACACCATGCAAGACTCAGGTGACTCTTCATCTTTTTTTGCAATATTCTTAAAAATAGTTATAATTAACCTTTCACCATCTGATACGGTCTCAACAACTGAGTTGGCTTTGAGGCTTGTTCCTATTAAGATTATTATGTTAATTCAAAATCATTTTTTTTGGTAGGTTTGTAGGAACAGTCACTTTATCCATGGCTATTGTTACATAGTTTCCTTACTTTACCACCTAACAAGGCTCATCATCATCAATTACGTTTTGTGGTACTTTTAATTCGCTGATCTGACTTTTTCTCTTTTTTATTTATCCTTTTACTCTTTTTTAGCTTGCAAAATTTTCCTCAAAATATTATTTTTTACCAGTTGTTGCAATTTAACTTAGCGAGCAATTCTTTTATAAAGGATGGTATACTTACTCTTTAGGCTTATCATCGCATTTTGAGAAAAGTATACAGCTTTCTGTTCAGGTCTTCGTTGTTGATGGCCCTGTTTTTTAGATCATTCTTATTGTAGCATTGATATCAATTTAAGCTTTAATAATAGATTTTGGTGAGTTAACAGAATTCATGGCTAAAATCATGTTCATCAATAATAGCAAATTTTATACAGTGAATGAAAAAAACTGTACCTTTTATTAACTAGGTCCAAAGAACAAATACCCAAAGTTGCTGTATATTAAGAAAGTAAAGGTTTTCTTAGTCCACAAAGGACTCTGTTCTACCCATAAGCATGAAGTGGAACCCTTATTCATATTTTGAACATATTAGGAGCTCTTAGAATCAGAGATAAAAGTTTTAGCTTCAGCCAAAGTATGATTAAGTCAAAGTGTAGCTTCAAGCACCTCCTGTGCTACTCTGCTCATACAGCCCTGAGTGCGGAGAGCCATATGCCTGTCACTTTCTCCATCCATGCTATTCTAATAGATACTATAAGAATCCAACTTTAGTTCCCTCACTGGGAGTATTTTAGTCTTAAAATATGGTTTAAAACTGAGATCTTCCTCTTTTTTAATTTTGTGTTTAGGATGAATAACAAGATCTGGTGATGTACTGACTGTACGCTTTCATATACTTCTTATCAGTCTATGAGTAGAAAATGCGGAATTTGTTTTGTTGTTAATATTGTACTTAAGGTTCCAACTGGTGGTCATAGTACTTAAAATTGTTTTTTATCATATAAAGCTCCAGAAGGTATCATTGTTTTGTTGGTAAAAAAAGTAACTTACTCTAAAAATTGATCTAAAGCTAACTCAATTATTTGCGCTGCTGAAGGTGGTGGATTAATTATAGTTAACTCTTTCTTCATGACAACTATTTTCAATCTATTTTTAATACTATTTTTTCTCTAGATTCTGCTTCTGGAACTTTATCTCCATGATACAAATAATGGTATCTTAAACAAACTATATTACAATCACTTGGCGGCGCCTCCTGTAGTGAGCATCACACATTGTAAGAATGGTCCTCTTACTCATATGGTGCTAATTCAGAGGTGTGAGATACTGGTGATAATTCATTTATTTACTCAAAGGTGCGCCTTCAGGACATTTATGGTTCATTTATTTACAGCAATAGGACTTTTACTAGTAGTAAGCGTGTTCAAACATTGTCAGATTCAGGTGGCTGACTCAAAAAATAAACCCTTTTGAAAAACCAATAATTTGAGCTAATCATCCTTACAACAACTTTGCAATTATTCCCATTTGCTGCACATAAAATCGACCTTATTTAAAAGAAATTGTCCTGCAATCAATTCCTAAATCATCTTTAAAGTTCCCATGGAGTAATAGAAACTTTTAAGATTGCTCCTCAAAGTATTACAATCATTTTCTGCCCTATGGTGAAGTTTGTATGACAATGCTCATAATTGGCATGATAGCACTTTTTAAATGGAAAGCCCAAATGTGAGTCTCTAGTGCTATCAAGGACCTGTTGACGTCCTTATTAGGGGTATGTATTTATTTATAAATCATTGCCAAATTTACCAGAAGTTGAAACTTCCAGCTGCATGTCAAAATTCAAATTGGGTTAACCTTAGGAAAATCTTACACATTCAAGTTGAGATTTTTGTACTTGAAACCTTCCTAGGTTATTGAGTATTATAACAACAATAGTTCTAGTAAAAGATCATAGTTGTATTAGATCAAGGGGCAAACTGAGGTGTAAAATATTATATGAGGAAAATTAAATGCTTAAAGTATAGACAGGAGATGCCCCAGAGGTATAAATACTGACGCCTGTCCTACTGAAAATATCATCTTTTAAGACCACAAATAAATAATTAATAAAAGATATATTCATACCATCTAGTACTGAAAAATAAAAGATATATTCTTTAAATTTTCTTTATCTGGTTTTTTTATAAGAGCTAGTATTAATAAGAGTATTGAAAAGATGTTAAGTTAGAAATCTCCAGTTTGTAACTTTGCCTGCATAAGCAATAGTTCCCAAATTTGAAGGGAAAGATTAGCCCAAATTGACAAGAAGAGTCACATTATTTTAGATAGACCTTAAGAGATTCTGAATGGTATAAATACCATAAGACTTTAGCTAAAAATAGAGGTACATTCAGCCAAGCTTCTTTATTTGAGAGCAAAATTTATTTAACAAGCAAGTGATTTCCAGAATTTAGCAAGTGGTGCTCATTAAAAACTGTAAAAACTATTAACAGGAGCCTTTATACCAAATGTTTTTATTAATAAAAAGAACATATCGTCTAGTCATACCAAGGAGGGGAGGGATATGATACCTCCCATAAAGCGGGTGAAGAGTTGTTTTGTATGGATCCTTATGCCCATAGATATAGAAAGAATCCTCTTTCTTACACACAAAATAATTTTACTTAAGTAAAAGTATAGCTGTCAGTAAATTGGAACCAAATGATCAATATAAATTAGCTGAACCATAAGAAAACATAGACAGTAGTTATGAACATCTGGTATAACGCCCTTATATCAGGGTATGGCAAACTCACCTATGCCAGATTTAAAGCACACACGAGATTCAAAATTGCCTAATTGTCCTGTGGGTCACTCTAATAAGAAAAATAATACCAATTTAACTCCTTTCAAATCAGGTTAATATGAAACTGAACAAACTAAAATTGTACCTGTAATTGGGCAGGATCAGTTGGAGTCCCATGAGGTCAAAAACAATAGGGAATGATGTCAACCTCAACCATCTAAGTTTGATGCCATAATAAAATTTTAAACGGTCCAAGTCAAAGTGCAATAATTAAGTTAACCTAATCATAATTGCCACTATTGCCATTTTATAACTGGATTCGCACAACCTGGAGAACCACTTTGATTCTAAACAAGGACAAAGTCATAATCAACTGAAATTAACTTGTCAAGAGGCATTTAATCAGCTTCAATAGGCACTAGTGGTTGCCCTCATTTTATTATATCCAGATTTTGACCGCGAATTATTGTTCAGACTGATGCATCACTCATAGAATTGGGAGAAGTTTTACCTCATATAGGGGAGAATGGCGAAGAGCATCATTTTGCCTTGCTAGTTGAACCTTAAGTGGTTATGAGAGAAATTATACATATACAGAATGGGAATGCTTGGTGGTCATATAGTCTTGAAAGCAAGTTTGGGTCTATCTTTATGGCACTCACTTCACAGTTGTTGAATATCATGCTTCTTAGTTTGCTGAACAAATTGGTGTGCCTGAGGGCTTATTAGCCCTCTGTGAATCGAAGCTTGAAGCCTATATTTTATAATAAAACATTGTGCGGGGGTAAAGCATCAATACAACAACTGCTTATCCTGACAGCCTATTATCACTACACTCAGTTTGGCCGCTGATGAGTTGTTTAAGAAAATGATCAGCGGAGAGTAACAAGATGAGCCTGAATCTGTCCAAAAATTATTATTGGACTTACTACAAGAAATAACAATCAAAAACGGGACACTTTAAAAGATCATTGAGGACAAAAAGTATATATTTCCATGATCATTAGCCTAAACAGACATCATTATGGCCGCCCATAAGTTCATAGGCCGTGGTGGATTAAGAATACAAATAAGCATCTCAAGAAGTTATATTAATGGGATTCAATGCACTTCAACATCCAGAAAATGCTAGAGTGCTTTGCGGAGTGTCAAGGTGAAAACCCATTCAGAAAAAGCACATCTTATCAGCTTGCTCATCCCAAAGTTGCCTGGCATACCATATCTATTAATGTTGCCAGGACTCTTCCCAAAAAGCAATTAAAAGGCCAATTATATTATCATGGCTATCGACCACTTGACTTAATGGATCAAAGTTAAGGCTATTTGGAAGCAGGAGCAGTGACTATAGCCAAGTTTGTTTAAAAAATATCCTCCCCAAGCATGAGTGTCCTCAGATTATTCTTACAGATAATGGAACAATTTTAACTGCACATATTCTCACCAAGATCAACCATTTAATGGAAGTAAAAGGCGTGCTTTCCGCTCTCCATCATCTTAAAACAAATAGTATGGTTGAGTGAGCAAATATACATTGGTGAATATCATCCAATAATTAACTTCAAAAAAACCATCTGAATAGATTATCTAACTGAGCTCTACAGTTTTTGCCTACAATATATCCTTACATTCAGCTACCAGGATGTCCACTTTCAGTTGTTTTATGTAAGGTATTTGAACCTATCAATGATACTATAATTGGTTCTAGAGGATCCAGGTGATAACAACTATCCTCAATACCTTAAGAAACTTGCTTATACCCTAATCAAATTGAAAGATCAAGACTTTAAAGACAGTTTTACTATGGAAAAGGCCTGTCACGAAAATGATATGCAAAAGTGCTACAATTTGGCTAATTTTAATCTAGGTGATGAAGTTTTATTTAGAAACACCCACGGATAGGGCTAATTAAAAAAAGCTATATCACATCTAGGTTGGCCCATTTTAAACTATCAAGTAGACATCCTAATTTACTTATACAATCAAGGATGTTAGAACCAGCCATATATACAACCATTTCCATGCAAAGTTTCTAAGGAGGTTCAATAAGTTGGCCAATTATAAATGTATTTATATAATAATGGCATTAAAAAATAAAACAAACTAAAAAAATATAAAATAGAAAAAAGTATAAAAACTAAAAGTATATTAATACATAATTAACTAATACTATTGTTCACCCTTGAGGAGGGGAGAGATCAACTCCAAATCCAACAGAAATTCAGGCTGATCTCAAAGCTAGGAATCTGACCCTATATTCATTGGCTATTTGGGCTGAAAACAAAATGTCTATTGACAAATAATGCAGACTATTTGGGAATATCATGGCTTATGCTCTTGTCAAGTGGGGGATGTCAGATTCTGGTGGAAAACTTGAAAATAAACCCTTTGACAAAACATCAAATATGGGACAATCACTCTTACAACAGCTTGGCAATTATTCCCAACTAACCATACATATAGATTGACTATGTTACCAAGAAATCTTCATAAGATTAATTTTTAAATCAGTTTTAAAATCCAATGGACTAATAAAAACTATAAGATTGCTCCTCAGTTTATTGTAATCAGTTTTCTGCTCAATACAATATATACGTTGATGCTTGTAATCAGCATGATAGCACTTGAACATGAATAGCCTGAATGGGAGTACCAAGTGCTATTGAGAGGCTACTAACGACCTGATTCAGGGTATGTCATTAAGCCTAAATTGATGCCAAATTTTCCAGTAACTGTATTTTAGCAGCTGTATTATAGAAAAATAGTACTTGCTAATGGACAACCTGAATGGGATTACCAGTGCTAATGATAGGCCTTCTGACGTCCCAATTAGGGGTACATAGTGAAGTTTAAATAGATGATAATTTTCTCATAAGTTATGTCAGCTGTGAAACTAAACTGAAATTGGGCTAACCTTAGTATAAATTTGCACTTTCAACTTAAAATATTTTTACCTGAAACCTTCCTGATTTAGAGAGTAATTATCCACTAATAGTCCTAGTAAAAGGTCATGGTTGTATCAGTTCAAGGTCAGAACTGATGTGGAAAATATTATATGAGGGAAATTGCGTGCTCAAATTATAGCTGGTAGATGCCCTAGAGGTATAAATACTGGCGCCTGTCCTACTGAAAATATTATCAATTAAAATCTCAAATAAAAAGATTTTAATGGAAGATATGTTATTTTTAATTCTCTTAATCTCAATTTTTTAGAGTTGGTCCTTTATAAAGTGCGTTGAAAAGCTGTTAAGTCAGAAAATTATCAGCTTGTATCTTTGTCTGCATCATTAGAACTTTACAAATTCAAATAAAAAATTAGTCTAAATTGACCAGAAGATTAGCTTTATTTTAGCTAAGCTTTGGGAGCTTCTGAACATCCAATATACCATATTAAACTAGGTATAAATTTTGGATCTTTCCATCCAAACTTCTTTCTGATTTAGATAACAGTATTTATCTAACAAGTGAGTTATCCTCAGAATATATTAACCGCTTTTAAGCCTTGAAAAAACTTGACAGTATCTTCACTTAAGCCCAAGGGATTACTTTTACCTCTACGTAGAAATTAGGCTTAGTCTAAAACTTCTTTTATTTTGCCTTATCAAATACAAATTAAACATCAATTAAAATCTGCAAAATTAAGTATGTCTGTTTATTAAAAATGTAGAAAGGTTCAGATAAGTTAAAAAGAAATGTATTCTGATAATATATAGTAAAATAGTTGCATTAGTCTATAGTCTATCCATTGCATATCATTAGGCGATTATTGGATTTCTTCTTAGTTTCAGGATTTGGGGCCTCCATATCTCTGATCCTTTTATAGGTTATTGGTCTGAATCTAAAAAAATATATTGTGAAGCTCATGGAATTAAGTACAGAAGCTCTTTTCTGTCCTATCAATTGATGACTATTGCGCCTTTTGTAGCTGTTTTGGTGCCCCTCAATGATCATCCAAAATTCTTTGATTATCCAATTTGTAATTACTTTAGTTGCTAATGTTTTAAATAGGAAAACTAGTATCAGACATAGTACTATTAGTTCAGCCATCATTAGCGGAATTACTTTGAATTTTGCCATCAGCAACGAAATCATTTCGTGCATCATTACATATAAAGTGTTTCAATTTTTACCTCTCCAGTTATAAGATTTTCATGCGTCTCATTTTTTAAAAATGTGTGTTTTCATAGTGGCCTTTCCAAAGCGGGAAAATTTCAAATTCAGTGAACAGTCTAAATAGCGGGTTTTTACCTTAAGCTGGCATTCATCGGCAGCACTCACATTGATTTTTTTTAAATTTGTCTATGTGAATTGGACAAGAGGAGGTCAGCTGTCATGTGCCTTGGGATGCAGTGGCGTAGCATTGGAGAAACTGCTCCAATGACTTATTAAAGCATTCAGTATGTTCATTCAGTTGGGGTTGATAAGCTGAGGACCTACATGGCTTAATTCATAATATGTCACTCAGCGCTTCCCAAAATCTAGAGATGTCTGGGGCCCTCTGTTTCTGATTACTTTATGTGGCATTCATCTGTATAAAAATGTGCCGCAAATAGCCACAACATATCTCAGTCAAGGTTGATGTCAGAAAAGAATGAATAAGACATACTTGGTGAAGCATTCTAACAATACCATGATCCCAGCAAAGCGTTGGGAAATATACAGACACAGGGTGTATTCCACTGAGAGGGAGGTCCATGATCCTGATTTTGGAGGGGAGCAGGAAACTATTATGACCCATTTAAACTTATCTAAATGGCACATATAAAGCAATATTCTATCCAAGAGGGATATATTTTAAAAGTCTGTTCCATTGATCTTTCTGTTTAATCATGCTGACTAACTTCTTGACGCCTGGGTGCCACGAGATGAGGTTATTATGTTCTCTTATGACCTGGGAACGTAATAAACCATGACCCATATTGATAAAGGAAGTGTATTACCTTATCCCCTAGGGTGTAATCACCAGATTGACCTTGTTGGCTTCAATCTTAGCCAGTATGTCTTGACCTTTAGGGGTTAGTAGATATGTGGCTAAAACCACATTAAGGAGGGATGTACTGGCGTCAGTAAAGTTGAGGTTAAGTCATAATTTGTGGTTTGATCAAAAAGTTTGGAGGAATTTTTGGAGCATTAAGTGATAAGATTGTCATAAGGCTAGATTTGGGCGTTGGGGTGAGCCAGCAATTGCGGTGATAGAAGACGGTTTTGGTCAAGATTTGGTTTGTAGGGATCATCATTACAAGCTTAATATCTTAACCAGTTTAGGATTTGAGCGGGTACTGGGTTTCTATATGCGCACATTATCCAGGTGTGACAGATACTTATAATAAATTGTCTTATTCTACTTTGATTGGCTTGATAATAATACCATAAAGTATGTTATATTTACTGAATTATCAAAAATGTTTATAGTTATTGATCAGAAATGTTCTCATGTGAGACATAAGTTAAGTATCATTAGTATGATTCAAATCTGATCTTTATGCTGAATAATGGCTTGTTGGGCAATATTGCAATAGTTTTTATAATGATTAGGTTGTTGGCTAAAGTTTAATAATTATCAAGATTGACTTGCCTCGATTACTTTTTAAATATTAAGAATTAAATTCCTTATGTGGATTGATTGTGTTAAGTCGCTGATCACAAAGGTGGTTGTTGGAGTTCAGAAGAGTTGATAGCGCTATTCATGGCAGTAACTTGTAACTTAGACTAAGCAATGCAGCCTGCTGTAAATGGGTAATTTTTCCACTATCTAAGAACGGCTGCTATCCTTTAAAGGCTAATCTACTAGTGCAGGTTAAAAGCGTTTAACATGCTAATGTGACAGACTACAGAAGGGTCATATCTAGTTGGCGATAAATACTAACTAGGTGAATGAACAAGTAAATTAATTAATCAGTATTAATAAGACTCTTTTAGGATCTAGTACTTAAAAAAATAAGACTCTTTTAGGGTTAAGTTTGTTGGTAATAATTGTCATTATTACTGAGGTTCCAACTTAAGAGTTGAACACAAAATTCCCCATTATAACCCCCTTGCATTTTATAAATATAGATTTAGACTTTTATAAAATTTAACTTTTGCTTCATTGGAAGAAAAGAAGATATCAGTTACCCTTATCTATTTCTCAAGTAACCTGAAGTGAGGTAGCTCTTACTTGCCTATAAGAGAATACCTAGGTGGGGATTAGAACATCTTGTGAAGAAGACTCATCTGGCTAGTTGTATTGTACAACTAGCACTCTTTTCACTTAGATTATTCAGTCATAGAACCTGTGAAGTTAACTTAAAAAATTTACATTCATGCTCACTACATGTGTAGTTGAGTATTTTCTGATAGATAGTAATCTAGAGCTATCAACACTGTCGCGATTCTAATATGATTGGATGATAAGCCCTAAGTCATTATGGCAGAATGGATGGAATCCACCAAGTTTGATATGAGTTATGGTAATTCAAGCGCCTCAAAAATGAAGCGATATTGGGTTGTTGGGAAAATATCTAAAATCAGGCGTCATGAGAACAATGAATGAAAATTGGCAGAACCAATGAGATACAGCGAATTAATTAATAAGCCATGAAAGTGGTATCATCCAAAGTTGCTATGATATAAGCGAGATAAGATGATCAAGGAGGGTGGTTGTTAATAGTTTGGAGCAAGCGAAAATAGTGAGGATCCGGTGTGTTTATTAGATCAAATAAAAAAGTATAGTGGGAGCAAGTGCTAGTATTTATTAAATAAGTTTATTCCTGTTGTTTAAAGGGCAATGATGCTCATATAGTTGATCCTATTGCTCAGTGGGTCAAACCCTGCGCAAAGTTGCTTAAGGCGTATCTCAACAATAAACGCCAATTTATAACAGTGGTGCTCACTACAGGGGGACTATTGATCAATAACATAAACTGAAAACCATTTCTTAGTCACTAGTCATATTGTGTCAGGCTTGCTTTGTTAAGGAATCATCTCAAAACACTGCAACTGTTGAATATGCAGAACTCAAGCTTTCCCTGGACGCTGTGCTTAAATGGAAGAAGGAGTTTCTGCAAGAATGTTGTATCAATAAGCTGCCTCCTTTTAATCATGACGGGAACATTCATGGATTCTTTAAATGATTCGAGTTTGCAGTAGAAGGGGCTTCAGATTGGCAGAAATCCAAATTACTAATGTCCACCTTGGATGTTGGAAGCACCGACCAAGTTACTTGCTATCTTCCCAACAGTTCCGTTACCTATCAAAAAGAGATGGATACTGAGCTGTGGTTGTTTGGAGGAACTTTAAAAATGGCGCAATGGAAGGCTGAGTTTCTAACCATTGGGTTTCAACATAATGAGACCCTCACTGCATTTGCTGATCAATTATCAGCAGAAGCCCATGTGTTAATTGGGCAGGAGTTTTAACTGAATTTGACATAAGCATAGCGTTGACCTCTGCTGTGAAACCATATATGAGCTTTTTTAATGCCTTGGCTCCATATTTAAAGGTTGACGTACCTTTTCTTAAACTTGTTAAAATTCTACGCTGTTTATCCGCTACCTTCCCTCCACCCAATATAGAGTGGAAACCTATTGCCTCTGCTGCTAGCCTTGTTTATTTGGAGGAATCATCCCTCCCTGTTCAGCGCCTGGTTGGCATTCCCTGGCCTTATTATCATCACAAGCCTCGCTTTCAACCAAGTTGCTAACAGCAGTTCACCTATTGAGATATGCCTGGTTATACTGTTCAATACCAGTCCACCTTTTTGGGTGGCCCATTTTACAACAATCAAGGACGCAGGTCTTATGAGGAATATTGCTTTTTGTGCGGTCACCCTGGGCACCTGGTTAGGACTTTTCATAATCATCAGGTTCAATACCTAATGTGGGAGCAGTATAATCAGGGAAAAAGTCAGAGCGGAGTAGAGATAGGAATCTCTACCTCCGCTATTCTGACTCAAAACGTCCCGCCTGAACCTATTCCTGCACAGCTAGCGGAAGTTTCCCAGTATGATGACGCTTTTCTAATTTAGCAGCCGGTTGGAGGTTAAATGTGCTGACACAAATGCACTTCATGGACATGGCGGAAGTAAGCTTCCAGGAGCACCCAAAACCGTATGCTTGCCAATTGGTCAATTACCTTCCTACAGATGAACCAGATCCATTAGCTGATGAACTCCTCTTAAAAGGGGTAAATGCGGCCCACCCTTTGGACGCTATTGTCAAAAAATACCCTAAAGTGGGGAAGGGTATCATGAGCTTCCTTGGAAAAAGAGATCAGTTAAATAAACATGTTTTAAAACAAA